>UCOK01009013.1:0-80446 GCA_900474325.1 Synergus umbraculus
CCTTTAAATTCCGTAAAATAATATTTAATACTACTTGATATTCCTTGACGTTCCATAAAATTCCATAAAATTCCACCAAATATCGTTATAACGCTTAAAATTACTTAAAATCTCATGAAATGGAAAAAAAAATCTTTTAAAATTTCTAAAAATTAAAGTTCTTAAAATTTCTTATTTCATAAAATACCTTAAAATCACATGAAATCTCATGAAATCTTCTGAAATTCCTACAAATCTAAAGAAATCTCATAAATGCCTTGAAATCTGTTCTCCATAAAATATTAAATTTCCGAAAAAAAAAGTAAAATCCCTGAAAATGGCTTAAAAAATTCCATGCGATTTCATGAAATCTCTTAAAATTCCTAACAATCAAATTAAATCTCGTATAAAATCTCTTGAAAGTCCTAAAAATATTTTAATATTCCTTAAATGTCTGTAAAGTTACTTAATATTCCATAAAATATCTTAAAATGCCCTTAACATCCTTCAACACCTGCTGAAATCCCGTGAAATCGTAAAATCTCTGAAAATTGCTTAAAATTTCTCTGAAATCAATTAATATTTTTGAAATCGCAATAAAATTCGATAAAACCTTTTAAATTCCTTAAAATTATTCAAGATTTCACCTAAAAATCTCTTAAATGTTTCCCAAATTACTTTAAATTCCACAAAATATGTATAGTCAAATCCCTTAAAATTACTTTATAATCCCATAAAATCTCATAATTCTGATGGTAACTCATCTGTAAATATACAAATACATGTACATATAATATGTTAAAAATAAGTGCATTTAAAAAAGATTTGCAGGTAAAACTGGAAGGAAAAACAAAAGTTACTCGGCATCAGATAAATTTAGTAAATGCGTCATTATTGCAATGAATTGTTATGCTAATGAACAATTATACATGAAATCAAGTGTGTTATTGACTCATAATCTCATATATTTATCAGTAATTTAATCTTTCATTGAAAAGTGACTTATATGCGTTCATAAAATAACGAACTGGTTAGTTCTGCTTAAATGTTGGTACATGAAAAATCTTTAGAGTTAGGACATAAATCTGAAATACGCCTTATAATAAAGCGGCAATAAATTAATTGGTTTCAGTATATCTCGAGTTGTATATATATATATGGTATATATTTCAGTTGTTGCTGACAGCAAACATGGCCTCCATTTCATCGCGGCCTCGGGCTAGCTTAGCAACTTTGCTCAGCTCCTTTTTAGTGAATTGCTGAAGCATTATTAATCGCTTGATGTGGATTTCAACTCAACTTATTAGCAGATCTGACTCGACTGACATGGCCCCGAGCCTCTTCTCTTATTCCTTGACATCTTAGCCAGGTGCCTGACGGTCTTGATGTTCGGATTACTGCAGATTTACACGCGAATTAACACAAAACCGCAATTATGGTCTAAACCGTTAAAAGTTCGTTGAATCCAGTCCCTCTTAAACTAATTGGGAAAAAGAGAATTTATACGGTTATTCAAGTGCATAATTTGAATTATAATACATTTTCTGAAAGAGTGCTTCCGGTATCTGGGTAACGAATGAACAAAGAATATATACTTTGAGAAATTTTTACAAAAAAAAAAAATAATAATAACGTTAGTCAAAGTACCTACGAATGTAATTTAATTTATCCTAAGGGCTTTTTCGTATAATTTTCTCAGAAAAAAAGATCCATGAATTCTGACAGATCATTGTATTACTAATCCCTTCGGCAATATTCATCAAGAGTCCACGAATACAAATGTTTCTTGATTTAAATCTCACAAATAGAGATTTTTGAGTGGCAGAGGATTAAAGAACGAATTATATATACATATATATATATATATATATTACACATACATGTAAAAATTTTGTACCAGCTTTATCAACATTACCAATAAGCTTCACGAAGGAGATCCCAGATAGCACCAGGCGTACTGTATTCCGAGGAAAAACTGCCAGCTCTCTTCGATTTCAGAAAATTTTATATATGAATCGCTAAGCTTTCAAAGTTGCCTAAAAGCTCTTTAAATCTTAAAACACATATAACCGTCGGTGATTCCACCGAAGAGGTTTTTCTTAAACTAATGACTTCCTTGGGCCTCTGAAAGTACTTGGCCAAAGTCCAGTAGCGTTGACTCGAGTTCCTTAAATCTGAAAGTTTTAACGAGAAAAATGTTTTTGTGACGAAAAACAGGAAATGATATCACTATTAGTATTGCGAACTTTGTTTTGGCAAACAGCACTGCTTAATATTAAACAGTGAATTTATGTTATGATAGAATCTTTAGATCCTACCGGCGCAGAAATTGCCACAATTAGCTCTATTTAAAATAGGGTTCTGATGAGACCTTGCCTGGTCGGCATTTATATTTTAGATAAAAATTTCTTAATATTATTGGGCATTTATGATTATATTATGATTATATTATTTTCATAATTTTTAATCACTAGAGGTGTATATAAAGGGATTTAAAAAAATTACGAGTGTATTTAGTAATTTCAGTAAATTTCAAGATGGTTAACAAATTAAAAAAAAATTTAATAAAAAATTAAAAATTTTGAACCTTTTTTGAATCTTTTGAAATTCCTTAAAATTACTTGAAATCTTTGGAAATCCTTTGGCATGAATTAATAACTCTGAAATTTCTTGAAAATTCTTCAATTTTTTCATATTCTTATCAAATCCTTTGATATTTTTGAACTTTATTAAAAATTCCTTACAATATTTATAAATATTTTTAAATAATTGAAGGTCCTGAAAGTATTATGACTTTTTTAAAGAATTCCTTAAAAAATTTTTTAACTCACGTGAAAAACCACTTAAAATCTTTAAAAATCCATTAGAAAATCTTGATATCTTTGAAATCTTGTAAAACCTCTGAAAATATCTCTTAAATTCCTTAAAATCACTTGAAATCTCCTAAAATTCACTAAAATCTCCTAAGGGCATGTGATACTTTACCATAATATCAAAATAGTTAAACCAATCATACATTCATAACAATAAATATCTTTAGTTAATAATAGTTAATAAACTTTCTTCTCATGTAGATGAAGGTTTATTGACTCTTATTTGCTAAAAATATCTATTATTATGAAGTTATAATTGATTTAAATTATTTACTCTTATGGTAAAGTATCACATGCCTTAAAGTCCTTTACGATATCTTTTAATTTTTTTAATATTGTGAAAGCTCTGGAAAATCTTTACATTTTTTGGAAATCCTTTTAAATTCCTTGGAAAATTGTATAGTTTAATAATCATATATTGTGAACAATGAACATGCAGAATAGTTTTTGGGGCTTTGACGAGTTTTTCCTAAGTTGGGTACTTATTATTACATGTTTTGGGTAAACTGCCAAGGCCCTGGCCAGTTTTCCTTAAGTAGGGCAATATTCTGTTTAAGCGTTCCATCAAGCCTTGTGTGGACCTTTCCAGTTATCCTGATTAGAGCTACATCAGAAGTCTGACGAGGACCCTGTCAGAACCCGATGAAAATTTCTGCACGTGATATAAGTAAAGTCTTTTAGAATAATTCAAGTTTGCGTGAAAATTTGTACCAAAAACGATCTATTCCACAATCTATTTCATATCACTTCATTTCATTCCCATTATTTCGATAGTCCTATAAATGCGTGAGCGTGCAGACATATTGCGTGGTCAATCTAGACCAATTACTCACACGCCAACGGCGCGTACCTGTCAGCAGCAGTAAGACTTATGTTACATTTGTACATAAGAAATTACTGTCAGTATGAAAATCGGAGGCAAATGGAAGCTTTCACCATTATTTTTTTAAGCAATTTTTCTACTGCACAGAAATTAAAGAAATCTAAACAGCTAATTTCCTCACGTTCTTCTGAAATTTCCGGTATCAACAGGAAGAGATGGAACACATGACAAGGTTAGAAGCAAAGCAGGATACGCATTCGCACTCTGTGCCCACGTATAACGGTGACAAGCGCAAAGATTTATGGTGCTATAAAATATCATTTGTATTTCGCGTCGCAGAGCAAGGACTTGATTAATGCACTGCCACATGCGCACAATGAATAACCGACGTGTTGTTATAGTGACATCAATCCGAAAGAAGCACACGGCGGCTTGATCTCCCGCGCCGCTGATAAATTGCGTAGATTGGACCCTTGGTGAGAGATACCGACTTCCTACGATTCAATCATTAAAGCTTACACTCTCTCTTTCCATTGCCTCTCCCTCTTTCCTACATCTTTCCACGAGTTATCATATGTGCTCTCGAAATATGAGATACAGCATCCGATATTATAAAAGAAGTTGTTCTGCTTGCTTGTAACCCTCAAGCAATGTTGGGAAGTAAGTCATAAGAAAGTATATTCTTTGTATAACTATATATTAGAGTCCAAGTTAAATACGTACGTTTGTTTAATAATTGTCAGCTGTGACTATAAATTATTAAAAAAATACTTCAAGCAATCTTTAATAATACAAGTTTATTACCTCTCGGGGTTTTACGACGCAGTCTTTTGTGAGGCGCTAAGTCTTACATAATCAATAAATCATCCACACTTTAATCTCAGAATTAATCCCTCATAATTATCTTCTCCTTCCCACATTGTGATTCATTAGAGGGCACTTATTAAAAGCAGATTACATGCGTTCACTTTACACGCTCTCATCTATCTTTTATCTCTACAACTATCATACATGTACTACCATACATTAAATTGGTTTCTCCCTCGTTCTCCCCTTTCAGGACACTGCTGATATTGTCCAAGCAATGATGTCGAATGTTGAACTTTATGTACATATTTCAATTAATTTACATGTCCTTTTGCGGATTACCCCAAATAGATTGCAGAAGTGCATGAAACCTGCAAGTATCGGGACCAATTAATCACCCCTCATAATCGTCGAAAGTGCAACACTGTGGAATAAACTCAAGCGTCATGAACAATACGTTTTCCATCCCCCTTTGGGATCATTCATCACTTAGCAACGATGATTTTATGCGGAACAGGGACCCCAGCGTAACGTGGCGTAACGTAACTCGTTGTACACAATGTACAGGAACGATATTCATATATCATCGATTCCTATATGTATATGCTGCATATAAATTCATATTTTCAACTGGGAAGATGAACTACTCTCAGCGCTGTCTTTAGTTCAAGAGCTCTTTAATAATTAAATAAACTTGGCTAAAATTGACTTAATTTCATATTTAACTCTTTTCCATGAAATTATTTAAAACAATTAAAAACGTCTTGAAATATTATGAAAAACTGGAAACTTTTTTTAAGTATTTAAAAATCCTTTGACATATCTGAAAATCACTTGACATCCCTTGAAATTCCTTCCCGTTCAGTTTCCTAGCTCATTGAGTCCTGTTTAAGATGAGATTCCGACGAAGCAGTCCCCCCTGTTGGGAGTCAAAAGATAGAAAGTCTATCTATTTGAATCTTTTTCAATCTTCAGCATTGAAATAGAAAAAAAAAATGAATCCTTTAGATAACTTCGTTTATTATTAGCAAACTTGTTAATATATTGGATGAAATCTTTTTGAGAAAGATTTTCCGTTATTCGAAATGCCCACTCTACAATTAGTAATTTATTATTAATATTATTAATAAGATAAGATACAATATGAATATAACATACCTAGTACTGAGTTAATCTTATGAGTTTTATATAAATATAACTTATGAAATAATCCTCTAAATAATTAGAAATATTTTTTTTTAGAAGCATTTAAAAAAATTCTTTTCTTTTTAAGGAAATTAAAGATAAATTTTATATTATACTTCAATTTTAACTCTTAAATTAAATTTTATTGACTTGGATTGGTTGGAGATTTGTTATTTGAATTTTGTTTCAAATTGGTCACCTATTTCTCACCTATTTCTATTTTTTTTTAAATTACCTATTGACTGAATGTATGATATTGAACAAAGTTTACTATTGATAATATCCATTATTGATTGAACCATTTATAGTTGGTTGAAGTAGCTACAACCCTGTGGAGTCCACTCGTCGATTGTCGTTAAATAGGTTTTCATGCTGAGAAAACGCCGCAGCAGGGACCCTTTGGAGTAGCGGAACATAAAGCGTTATGGGGTTACTTTATTGTTTATGGGCTGATTATGCGCGTAAATATTTCACCGGGGGGGTTGATTCGAAAAGTCCATGGACGAAAGAAGCTTTAAGAAGGGAGAGGGAATATAGGATGGAGGTGCAGGGATTTACTCGTGCGAGGAACGAACGAACGCCCTTTATACGTCGTCGTCGTAATATATGACCGCTATAGATCACAATTACGTTTAATGGCGCTCACTCTTGTATTCCAGAGCAATATTACTTCTAGTTGTCGTTTCCCTACCCTGCGTAGGCTCTTCACGACCCTGTCTTCGGTTCTTGTATGCTAAACAGGAGGTAATGCTAGTTTGATTTACTTCACACCCACTTTAACTTTCTAAAGGGGACGCTACAATTCATCTCTTGATTGTCGTTCAATTACAAGAAATTAGAGAGAGCGAGAGAGAGAGAGAGAGAGGGGGGGTGGTTAAGAGTTAAGGCTCTTCAAAGATCTTCATACTTTGAAGGATTATTTCCTGCATAACGTCACTATAATAATATACAATGAAAATAGATGTACATATTATGTTATATACATTGTTCTGCATTAATCTCTTCCTTTGTAAACATGACAACCCAACCCTGGTTTCCATTAGAGTCTTGTGAAATCCAGGGTTGGATTTACATTTTTATGAAGGAAAGCATTAATGCAGGGAACTGTTCGGGCTAAATAGAACTATAACGTTTTTACACTGCTTAGGACTAGACTAGAGGAGCTAATTGGGTGCTATTGAACAGATATAATCATAAAAATAATTTTGTTTTAACAAATTATATTTGTTTTTAAACTAGTTTAATTAAACTGCATCTAATAATAGTATGAATCAAATCGTGTACATATGCAGCAATTTGTTTTTTACAAAGGGATGTTATGTATTAGGTTTGCGTGAACTCGATTGACACGTGGTCTGATCGCACATGAAGTTAAACTTTAATTTCCAACTTCAGGAACCGGCCAACAAGCCGAGCGATATAAGGTTTAAGGTATGCGTGTGCTAAACTCAAAATAAACTGGCTATCTTTCGTGACAACGAGCAATGCATCATTGCAACCAATTCACAATAGGACATTACTCTCGTGCGACACAATAGCTACCTCCATTCGACGATGCTTTATTACACGTATATGGCATAACCTAGCCGAGTCCGCAAACCCAACGATGGGAGACGAGTTTACACCACGGCGAACACGGGCAGCGTTCTGTAAACACAAGTTTCAAGTAGCCATTGTCGAGTGGCAACCGCGTTCTCCCGCTCAATTACTAAAGTGTATAATAGACTCACGCATGATTCACGCCCTGTTATATTATCATCACCCATGTGGAAAAATTTCGGGGCAGACTTAAGTCCAATTGGGGCCGAATCTAGTCCGTCTAATCTAGACGGTCTAATAGGATTTCCTATTAGATAGTCATTTATTATGGGATTATGGGAATCCTATTAAGACTCGCGTTTTGTCTAATTTTTGCTGTGCAAAATTTGTATTCCATCTTTACAAACGTAATATTTTTGTTCACTTTTTACTTTCAACCATTCTTGTAAAACATTGTCTTATGGTTTAAAGAAGTTTAAATACAAATACAATTTGTAAAAAAAAATTCTTATGATTACATCTGCTGAATAGCGTCCAACTAGTAACCCACTTTAGCACCCAATTTTTTAAAATACATGAAAATGTTAAAATCATTCATAAAAAGTTAGATTTGCGCTTGATTCATATTCCATGTTGTATGTTAATTCAAAACAATATGAAAATTTAAGTGTAAATTTCGTCTAGTTATTAATTACGTGCAAGGTTGAAGTGGAAAAAACGAACCGTTATTAATTTGCATTAGTTTAATGGGCACGACGTACCGTGGGGAGAATAAGGTCACGCCAGAAAGTGAGTAATGAACGCGGTTTATCTCCGTGGAGTAACTAGCGGTGTTCGTGTAATGGGGGCATTCATCAACGCGATCTCGCATCGCCTTTCCGTTCACGTTTAAGAGTCTCTATGACCAAGCTGCACTAAACGACCCAACCACGTTCATCCTCTTACTGCTAAATTCTTAATGTTCAATTGCTGTGATTGTTACAATATGAATAGAAACATCCATTGAAAGATCTTTAGAGAAGAAACTCAGCTCATTCGACACAACTGAAATCCTTCAGAGATCAACAATTTTTGTAAGCAGTCAAGTCATAAAAGAGATGATGCAGTTTACAATCATCCTTTATTAGAAACAATGATTTCCTTTTACCATTCCCTTAGTCATTTCCCTTTAAAATTTTCCTTTGCCATATCCTTTTACCATTTCCTTTTACCATTTCCCTTTCCCATTCCCTTCTACCATTTCCATTTACCATTCCGTTTGTCATTTCCATTTCCATTTCCATTCGCCATTTCCTTTATCATTCCCCTTTACTATTTTCCTTTACCATATCTCTTTACCATTTCTCTTTGCCATTCTCCTTTACCATTTCCCGTTCCATCCCTCTTTACTACTTCCATTTACCATATCCTTGGAAAGATATGGAAATAAATATTTTTAGGTATGATAGAATATGTCTTAAACTACGTAAAAAAAAATTTTTATTATTAAATTTATTCCATGTTTATAATAAAAATAATGGCCGAGCATAGGCTTCTCAAAATCAAAAGGGTAAACGGTACCAGGGAAATCTCGGTAACGGCTAGCTTAAGAAAAAAAAATTAAAATGGATTAGATTCAGTGTGACAAATACTAGGTCTGTAACCTCTAATAATTAATATTTATGAATAAATAACAAAATGTCGGAAAAAAGCCGAAAAAGAAAAAAAATTCATTTTTCCAGTGTTTTTTTATTTAAACAATTAGTAAAAATGCTATATTTTAATATATTAGAGGTTACAGACCTAGTTCAATATGTGTAGATTGTGTGGTTTAAATTTCATAAGGATCGGTCGAATAGTTTTCATAAAATCCTTCGTACCGTTATAAAATCGCTGTTTTGATAAAAACGCGTTAAAAAAAATAACAATGCAATAAAATAAACAAAAAAACAATTTTTTTACCTATTTTAAGACATGTTTTATCATACCTAAAAATATTTATATCCATATCTTTCATGAAATACTCATAAAAAATGTTGAAAAATAGCTCTCTTTTTTTAGTATATAAAGTAGAATAAACCATTAATTGTACTGCTTGTATGTTAGAAGATGTGGCTTTTCTTTAAAAGGAAAATAAAAACGAGTTGAAGATTGAAAATCCCTGGTATTTCTTATTTCTTCTGAAGAATCAATCATGAAAGTCCTCCTTATTCCGGGTGCGTCATTGCGCCAGGGTGCAACGCACCAGTGCAGTTACGCTTGAAACACGCAACTCGAAAAGCAAGCCGTATTATTACAGTCTTTTCGCAGTGTATGCGCCTCTGTAATTATGATTTTATTTTTATGGACATAAATTATACAGGCCGCCTAGCTGTGTCATTATATGGCATTTTAATTCAAGGTTGTGGACATAATGGTAACTGCGGCATCGTCGCTCTTGGTCCTGAGTTATGCTCACCTGCCAGAGGGGGCACCTAGCACTTATTCTTTGCTCCGCTTACGAACCGCCCATATACTCATCACTTTCGTTTCCTCACCTTCCTATGGCCGCGACTCTCCCTTTCTTCATTATTTTCTTTTCTCTCCATATGTGTGTTTTGCATTGTAACAAGATCACTTGATTGGAAATTCATCTTTCGACAAAAATCCACTCCTAAATTCAATAATGCACAGGAATCCTCAAGTACATTCTTCCAGCGACGAAAAGACAGAATATATTTATGGCGAACATACAATTTTTGCAATAGTTGAATCCTATTTCGAGGCAGTGAATGTTTTTCGTCGCTTCTGATGATTGGTTTTATTTGCTCATTTCCAAAATAAATGTTTCACTCGTCGCTTTCATCCACCGACGAGAGCATTGATGGAATAACAAGAACGCGATCCATACGAAGATCGCCTTATTTTCTCCCCAGGGGCGAAAAACTCATCAAATTTAAGTATCCATACATATGGCAGAAACACAGGGGCTGCATCATGAATTGTGTTTTGCAAGAACAGCACAGTTGAAGACCGATCGCTGTTTATAAGGTTGCTCCTTTTCGCGTGTCTGTGCATTAACCACGGGCAGAAAGACAAAGACACGGAGGAGAGGATTGAAAGCATTGCTTTTTCTTGACGAATGGGATGAGGATCAACACGTACAGTAGCCGTATAATACTCGGTGTTCGCGACGAGCGGCTGTCAGCCCGCCGCCGCGCCTTCAATCTCTCGTCTGGTTGCTGTCTGTCTGTCATTCACTCGCTCGCTTGCTTGCTCGTTCATTCGTTCATTCGCCCATCCCATTTCGAACCCGACAGTTCTTTTTTTTCTGCTGTCCGTGAATTTCCGGGACTCGTTGGCCCCAGCGCCGAATCCGCGAGCAAAAATATTTTGCCAATTCGCAACTCGTGACTCGCGCCTCACGCTGGTGGTCGGCTTTTTATCATTGCTCAAATCCGGTTTCAAGAATCTGCTGATTGTCGATTTCGTCGGTTAGATAAAATTCTGCGATCTGCAAAAATATGAATCATGCGCTGAAATGAAACCGAGGACGCGGACAAAATTTAGAAAATATCTCTTTTTATATCTGGCACTTATTTCACTTTATTTTATTGACAGAACAATATTTCAGTTACTTTCTTAAATAACGAGACAATAATTTTCAAAAATTCAAATTCTCGAAATTTTGAATTTCATTTCAATTCTAAGGAGATTTTCACATTTCATCTGATTTCAAGTATTTTTGCAAGACTTAATAATATTACGGGATTTTAGGTAAGTTTTGAGGTATTTTAAGGAATTTTGAAAGGATCTCAAAGATTTGAATCGGTTTCAAGAGATTTCGATTTCATGGATTTTATAGGATAAAATAAAATAAATGTTAACGGATTTCATAGGACTTGAAAACTTTTTGGGGATTTTGACAGATTTGGGTCCCAGGGTGGACTAGATACAAACGATCTGGAGTTCAATTTTTGACCTCAGCCGACGGAGACGCGTTTTTATTACTTCGCGGGTGTTTCATTTTATTTCGCACTCCGCTAATTAAATTTATTCACTTCTTGCGTCAACGCTTATAGATCACATTTTGATAATAATTATTACCTCTCATATAATTAGATAACGAGTTGATGACTATAAAAACAGAACGCAAAATTGGTTTGAAATACAAATTGACTTGATCGAAAGCTTTCAAATATTCACCAAGTCGGCGGCTCGTTCAAAACAGCAGCTAAAAGCTGGTGGAGCAGCAGCTCTTTGCATATCCGGTTTATGTTTCAATCCAGTTCCATCAATATGAATAAACACCGGTACGTGAGGTAGCACGATGCGGCATTAATATGTATTGGCAATAAATCGATATCGATAATTAAAATCTGCGCAGGTAGGCACCTCGGGGTGCACGTTTATATAAAAGTTCAATTTGTTATATGTAACTGCACGAGATGACTATAAATATTGCGTTACCCTTTTTAACTGGGATCGTAAATCCGAGTGATTTATGATCGTGTCGCTCGACCGTCGCACTACCAACTCGGTCCCCGCGTCAGGATTTCCAAGTTCTTTGCACCCCGAGATATAGAACTATTTCCAATTGTATATATATTCCATGGATACAAATGATCAATCATTATGAATCTTTGAATTTTCATTCTAAATTGTAACTTTTGGACGTAAATTTCAGAGAATTGCTGTTTGATCCTAACGATACAATAGTATAAAGATTTGTGTCCACAGTTTCCAACTTTGTCAGTTTCCTGTCTCAAGATAAATCGACCACTTCTGACCTTTTTCCATTCAATTCTTCAAAAGAGTTGGATTTCTATTTATTTGGGTTAATTGCGGAAAGGAGGTCAAAAGTTGATTAAAGCAAGCACGTCGAGAGTTAAACAGCTGCTTAGATCAAATGAAAAATCACGACAGACGGCAATATGTTGGGGGAAAGGTCTGAGGACTGCCAACAAATGGGTGCGAAAATACAACAAGCCGAAAACCTGCCGACCCTTCCTAATGACGCAATTCGTTCTCTTTTATGAGGCACGTCACGTTACAAAGGACCATCATTTGTTCCTTGTATCCTAGATGGTAACGAATGTTAAAAATACCAACCTTTATAAACGAACAATTTTTTATAAGGACAAAAGAAACTTTTAAACAGAGCGTTCTCTCAAAAAAAATATATACCAAGTTATAAACTTGTAAAGAGACTTATTAGTGATTAAAAAACGAATAAGGGCTACTAATCTCGTTTTATATAAGTTCAAATTAAACAAGGGAGAATGGAACTTGTGATTTGAGATCCTATTTCAGGCTGGAATTACTGGAAATGAAATCTGAGCATTATGGTGTAATATGTAGTTAAAGCCGATTGACTCGACTTTCAAAGATGAAAGAGTCGTCAAGTCCCGTTGAGTTTTTGGTGAGCCTTATTTACAGAACCGAAGCGAATGTAAATTACCCCTTTTGCACTTCTTGGAAAATCATGCGATTGCGTTACTGCATTTGAAGTCCTAAAGGTAATAACATCAAAGGGAAATTCGAAATTTTTGCGAAATAGGGGAGCGGCAGCGAATGCGACCTACATAAAGGGAAATGCACGATTAAAATTCAAATATAAAGTAAAATATAGTAATAAAATATATTTATATATTTATTTATATTTTTTGACAGTGAGCGAGAGACTATTGAGTTTCCTTTCTAGATCTTAGAATGTTAATGGCGGAACGAGCCTAGGCGGAGAGAGAGTTCCCTCTCTAAAAGAGATTCGGTCTTGAGACACGAGACGAGAGATCAGTTAGTAGCAAAACTAGTTCACTTGTACGATCAATGTATTTGCCTAATAAAGTTATTATTTGTTTCTAATTGAATCTTTTACTGCCACTGCCTCATATAAGCGGAGTAGGCTGATTAAAAAGTCTTATACTTATACTATTTCGGGTGTAAATACTTATTTATACCCGCAATAACCTACAAAGTAATTTTCAGTGGTGCTATCTTTACTCACAAAGATGAACTGCTATGCTTAATTGATCTATATCCAACTTCACACTGTTCGTGAAATATGAAGCGGACGAAGCGGCGTACATAACCTATACAAAATAGAAAGAATAAAAAGCACATTTTGAACGAATCAAATGTCGACGTATTTTCAGAGGGAGCCTGACAAAAAATTATTCTTTCGTCCATCAAGGTCGAAAGGATATTTTGGCCAGTATGAAGTTTAACATACGAGGGAAGCGAGGAATCTCGCCAAACTTCTCTGACTTTCCTGACATGTGATCACCTTGACTCAGTAGTAAGATCAAGTAAGACAATTATGGACAGATCCGAAACAAAAAAAAATTGGGAAATTTGTCACCGCAAAAAGAGGGATGAATCGAGAGGAAATGTGAAGAAAAGAATCTGACAGTTGGGACACGTCCACGGTTGCCATGAGATAAAATAACTGTCGGAAGAGGAGGAAGAAAGTGTGAGCTAGTTGTGGGGGTGCGAGGGTGCGGGTGTGCATGGACGGGAAGTCGGTGTTAGCGTTCTCGTGCCAAGTGACGTACGATCCCGCGCAGCGTAACCAAGATATACGAGCACTTTTCCCGAAAAAGTGTTAAGGAATTATGCTTCGCAGAGTAAATGAGATGTGTCTGTGCTGGGACATAGATCACCCAGACACCATCCATTCCCGCCACGACGCGCGGAAATAAATACGATCTTTTGCGGGTGCGAAGGAGACGCGACCAAGAGAGGTGCTTCAGCAAACCTCGAGTAGGAAGAGGACAGGAAAATCGTCTCCTGGCGGCCCGCATCCCGCAGCACATCTTTCTATCCGACACCCGGGGGATCCACGAGGCCATTTCTCTGCCCTGTTATACGCTGCTATATACCTATCTTCGTACCTACCCTCAGTAGGTACCTACAGTCGGCAAATAAATTGATCCATTACTCAACCGAGCAGTCATCTTCCTTCCTTCCTTCCGCTCTGCCCCCTCGCAACCCCATCCAGCACGTTCCTACCCCCTCGACCTTTTCCGCGGCCGGGAATCCTGCCAGAGATTCGGAGGAGACCTCTTCGCACCCCCTTCGCGTTAAAATACATTTGTCGAGTCCCATAAATTCGCTCTTCCGTTCTTACGATCTCTCGCGAGAAATTATTTCGCCGCTCTGGAAAATTATTTCAGTTTCTAAAGTGGGACTTTTGATTTCATATGCAATTTAATCAATAATATTTTAGGGTGGGAAACCGAGTTAGATTAATCATAATTTTAAGAAATGTTGCGTGTAATAATAATATGATATACTAAGAAGCAGCGTATAAATGTGATAATTTGAAAAGTTGGACGGAAGGATGGGTTTTAGTAGGAAATAGAAGGGGATGGTTCGTTCGAAAGAGGAGGGGGATTTTTGTTGCAAAAGGGAATGGATTATTAGTTTGAAGAGGAAAAGCAATTTGGTTGAAAAAGAGAAATGGTTTTGGTTGTAAAGGGGAAGTGCTCCTCTCTGACCTGACTTTTTTATGATATAGAGATAACTACATCATTAAGAAAAATGTGCTGTTTTTAAGACTCATAAAGGAACACATTCTGCTGTATAAAGCCCAAAAACGTTACAGACTTGGTGTATGTTTTCTTCGAAATTGCAGATTATGTCAGCCTAAATCGCGTCTGCATACAGCGACAAGGCAGATGTAAAGAGAAGGATAAATGATGGAAGAAGCTGCGTTAACGAGCTGTCATGACAGTGAATTGAGGATCACCGCAGATCCATCTTGTCACGACGATCAATTAATAAATGGCGAACTCGTCATTGCACTTGCAGTCGTACACTCGTCGCATTGCGACTACATCGAAGCAGATCATCAATCTTTTCATTATAAATGCGATTCGCTGCTTTGCGGGCACGCGGGATAAATGACTTCACATTGCGTTTGTAATTTCATTTTGTATTTAAAATGATCCTCCGCGTCGCTTCTGCGGCTCAAAGACAAATTACCCATTTGCATAATGCCGTTATTTATTAAGGAACGAAATATCCACGTATAAACGTAAATGTACACTGTAGAGGTAACATAAGTGCATCTGTGGAGATATGCATTTATGTATATAATTTTGTATATTCATTATTCTCTTCCATTAAACCAGAAAAGAGAAGTTTTTCATTTTATAAGCACTTTACAATTCTTGTGGGTATTAGTACAAATACCAATACAATTTTTCGATCCCATGTTGAATTGTATTTAGTTAAAGCTGGTCGAAGATTGGATGTCCCCTTACAAAATATCTTAATATCTGGGTCTTCTAAAATCTGTGGTCCAAGAATCAGTGCCACTGCTGATCTGATAGAATTTATAGACCCATGTGATAATTCGTTTTCGAACTCATTTGTGAGAAAATCTAAGACTTGCTGTATTTTTGCAGAAAAAACTTAAATATCAGTTGAGTGGCAAAAATTCCACTATGTCTTCAATCCGACCTCGTACTGACGTAAGGATGATTCCGCTAATGATGCCATGTTAATTTAACTGAGGTCCAACGATGCAGGATTTTGTTTCAAATATTAACTTCCACTGACGAAACCAAGGTTGGCTTGGCTAATTTTGAACTATTAGAATTCCCCTGGCTTCGTCGTTATAAACCCTTTTTTTAGAACTTTTTGAACGATAGTAAAGGGGCAAAAGCGTAAAAGAATTGATTATTTTATTTAACCGTAAATGCGTTAATTTCGACATAAGGTGGGTCATTTTTCCAAGACACATAGTTATGGCATTTTATATTTGCTCTGCTGACGAAAAGATCGACATCAGGATAACCGAAAGTTTTACAAAAAAAACTCAAAGGTTCCTTGTGATAAGTAGAGAGTGAGACTGATTTTACTCAGTCATCCTTTACTTATGTGATATCTCGTCTACGAAAATGTTTTCTTCTTACTTAAGCTTAAGTTTTTGAACTGTATGCTTCCCATACGGTTGGTATAGGCTATGGCTTTAGTATTATCTACTCGTAGTAATACGTCACAATTACTTAAATCCACGGCAAAACATTTCAACGTAAAGAAAGCCGCCTCTAGTTTCAAATAATTAATGTGAAATTAGCGTTCCTGAGGTTTCCAGAACCCGTGGGTCGATTCTGTTCCGCAAGCTAATCCCCAACCTGTTAGGGACGCATCACCATCGTAACTACGTATGGGGTTGTACTTAAGCCAAAAGACAGATATTTAAATTCATAGGTATGTCAGTTAAATCTAAATCTTAAATATTTTCCTGAACCTTCCGCTATGAGGATGTGATAATAGGCATCTTTTAGATCTATAGATATCATAAAACAGTTTGGTTTCATGAGATCTCGTGCTATGTGAAAATCTTCAATTGAACCATCAGGTTTTGGGGTCAAGAAAATATTAAAGATGAATTGACCGTTACATTCTATACATTAATATACCGTCCCTTTTGATAATAGTTTTTTGATGTTATCTTTTGACAACATTTCTTTTTTTTCGATCAACTTTATTCCCTGGGTTGTATGGATTGAGTGGGAGGCGTTTCAAAAGGAATGATACAGCCTCCAAGCCATTTTAACACGACTCTGAAAAATATTCTATCTAGACTGGTATAAATGTTTGAGACGACCTGCAGGTGAACTTACAGAAAGGTTTACGGATGCTTCTTGTAGGATGGAGCTGCTGATCGATTCAAATTCGGCTTCCAATAACTGGATGGCTTCGGCTGATAGGATGGTTTTTGTCTGCCCCCTCGTTTCCATCTAATGGTATGGTTGCTGACGAGGTGGGCCTTTTAAGTTTTTTGATAGCTTTGATAACAACGTATTTGATTGAGATTTTTTCATCTATTTTAAATCGTTGGAAGCTTTTTCCAATAATTTTTCTTTTTTTAGCGTTTCAGTCAGGTCTTTAAACATTAACAATAACATTGTTAATGTTTACATTGGAGCATTAGAACATGGAGCATGTCAAAACTCTGCGACAGTTGGTTGTAGTGTTCAACGTGTCTGCTTTTGACGTAAAAACGAACGTAAGTATGAAAGTCACGTTGAACGTAACGAACTTAGTCTGTATTGTGGACTCACCATGAAAAAGGAAAGAAGGACGATACATAATTTGAAGTATGGCAGTATTTCCGCTAGACGTCAGAGTTCGCCACCTCTCTTGTCGTTAATCAGTCGTCCAACGCGTGATATCCCGCGCGTCTGACACAAGTCATATTTTTCTACTCAGGAGTCTAGACGATATTGTGTCGAGCGACTAATTCTCATGGTACCACAAACAATTTTTATAAATGGATCAGGTGATGTTCAGAGGCTCCTAGAACTCACGTTGGACATCTCTAAATACCAACACAAGGTGCATTAGCGACTATAGCTATTGCTGTGGAGAAGCTGTGCATGCGTGAATATTTGGAAATTATTTTTAAATATTTAAAGTCACTATGAAATCCCTTAAAATACTTTAAAAACCTTTCAGAAGTTCTTAAAATAACTTGGAATTTCTTAAAATTCCGGGCAACACCGAGTAAATTTCAACTAGAATAGCATAAATTTTAATTCGAATTTATAATCTTCTCTACTGCATTCTAAAAAATTGAGGGTAGCCCTAACGCTTTATTCTCTTGCGGAACCGTCGCAAGTTAAGAAAATATTTCTTCTAAACCCCCTGATTGCTACTCACTGAATGAAAATATTAAGTTAAATGAGCCTTTCAAAACCAATCTTTCTTTCCCGAAAACCGTGTCAAATCACGTGCGGATCCCCCGCTCTATTCGAAGGGTCAGCTGAAGTTATACATTTTTAATTTTCTGCTTGTTGTCATGGTCTCGCCTAACACGTCATTTTGAGCGATAAGTTTGATGGGTATAGATCCGTCACGGTCTGCGAGCGCAAGAGTTGATTTATTTTACAATAAGCGCTATTGGGCTCGGAAAAGTAATCAACCGTAACGGATTGCAATGCCACCGCGAAGCAGCCAGCTGTCGTTAATGAATTTACGCGAATCGTGGCTTTACGACCATCTAATTCCACTTCATATTCAACAGAAGGTATCCCACAAATCACTTCCATTTATAGGACTTTCTCGTCCTTGAGATTCTTAAATTTAAGACCGTGTCAAGGAAGCACTAGAATCTTATTAATTCTTATCCCATATTCTCATCTTCATTAATGCTAATGAGAAAATGCAGTAAATACAAAGCTTGTAATAATTTGCCATTGCAGTGAGACATCTCGACTATTAAAATAATCTTACATTATGGTGGCGCAAGCGCGAACACGCATGCAAGACCCCCCACTTCGTTAGAAATAGTCGCGTTAGTGGTGTAACATTTTTTTATGTTACAAAAGTAATCTAGCAAATGCAGTTTATATGTGTTCGAGCAGAAACTTATATATCTTAACAAGTAATATTGGTAGTAGTGATCTTAACTAACATTTAATTGGACGTTATTTATTGTTATATTATTCATGGCCTTCTGGCTATTCGCTATAATATCAGTGTAATAACTCTGAGTGTAACGCTTGAGATCAAAAAGGCGTATGTGTAGTACACAAACGGAGTAGTTAAGTTCCTCTGATGCAATATATATTATCAGCGTTCATTAATTTTGGAAAGCATAAATCGCTCGTAAATAGTCTACTACAGATATGATTATGATCACGCACTCAGTGAATTCCAGTCGTAATGTAAATTTCTTTCACGATTGAGCAACAAGAACCTGCCCTGCTAAATTATTTTATTAATTTAATTGAACCTATAATCAAAACATCATATCAGTCTGAAAATTGAGGAAGATAAAATAGATGGAAATATTGTCAGTCGAGTGATTAAAAATAAAATACACTAAAAAGTTGCACTCTGCAAGTATTAAAATATAAATGTTAAATTAAAAATATAATTAAGATTTCATATCCATTTGTACCCAAGCAGGCCACCCTGTAATATAATATATTCTATCTTATCAATTTGCACATTCATTCAATTAACCGCAAGTACTTAATTCAATGAAACATGGTCATAAAGCCCCAATAAAATAAAATTAAAATCGTTCGTATTTCGCAGAAAAAAATATACAAGCGTGGGATTCGTGAATCCCTTGTTGAACGCGATCCTTTGTAAATTACAGGGGGTAGGGAAGGTTCGTAATTACGCCACTGACTTGTGCATCCTATATACTATGTGCACGAGACAATAATAAGTTGTAATACCGGACATTATTCGAGCAATTTACATGCGGTATCGATGGACGCTTATAAACCTGCTGAGTAAAGTTGGTACTTATGCTCCATGCGTGTGGATATACCGACGTGGCTGTATAAATGATGCAAAGGTGAAAGCCCACCATCGTGAATGAAATACCTTATTTATGAACGTCGTACACAATTAATGGCGCCAATCGAAGTGCATTAACAAACCCACACTACCACTCTTTAGTCGTATTGAGCATTCACAGACTGAAGTTCTTTCAGTATGGATATACAGTCCTAGTCACATACAAGTGAATGCACTTACCGTTACGTCTTCCGAAAAAGGTTAACGCAATGCATGACCCTTCGCAGCCTAAGTTGCTATTCCTACAATAATTGTATATTCGTGAAACCCATAAATTTTATTAACTGTTAGAATTCTTAGTAATGATGTCAATAACAACACTTTATATGACAATTTATATCTTCAACTAATGTTGATTTATCGAGGGAAATCATTTAAATCGCATTATCCTATCATAAAAGAGAGATTGCGAAGTACTCTGAAAAAACTGTTTGGTAGATGGCGCATCGCAATATAATATGAGTTACGTACTCGAGCGCGTTATCTATATATTTTTGTTTAATTTCACGCGCCACTGGTTATTGACCAATAAAAAATCAGATCCACGTATTTCGAGATATTTTGACCAGTGCGCGTAACATTTTAACTAATGGGAGAATTTCTCCCATTAGTTAAAATGTTACGCGCGCAATTCTAAATATAAGTGACAGTAGAGTTTTAGTGCCCTGACTAATAATGAAACTAAGTTACTAAATCTCTGTTCCCACTTACAATAAAAATTGAATAATTGATCAAAATTGCAGTATTTAAAGAAAACACAAACAATTTGATGACAAGACCGTGGACTGGTGTATTTTCTATCATTTTTAAAAATTTCAGCGAGATATCTTCTTTAATTTAAAAATAAGAAGCCCGAGAATAAATAGAAGTCGAAATTGAAAGAAGTTTAAAAAAAAGTATGAAGGAATAATGTTAATGAATATTGTATAAAGACATAGGCTATGGTTATAGCTGAGGCACTGGAGGAGTTATAGACAAAGGAAATATTATCAGAAACATCTAAATATTTCATCATGTGGTAGAGAAGCTAGATAGAAAGGATTGGAAACATGCCTTCTTTGTACAGGAATTGCCTCATTTAATCCTATTTAAAATGGAGTTTCGACGAGGCTCTGGTCGGGGTTCTTTTTTTCAATAAACATATGTTAATACAGTTAAGATATTTACCAGTGTGAGCGTGATACGCCTTGTGGGATCCTTGCCAGTTTTCCACATTAGGACCACACCCGAACTAGGGGAAACTATCTAGGGCCCCACCGAAACCCCATATAAATTTCTGCACGAGTAAAATAGCGACGGTGGATTGAATCAAGTGTTCGTGAGAATAAGAAAAGGTACAATGATTATACAATGTACTTATACATAGACTTGCAATGATAAATTCCAGGTAATGACGTCAATCGCATCATTTTTTTAGAAGGAATAATATAGGAGTACTATAAGATTGTGATTTTCGACAGCCAACTTTGTTCTTACGAAATATTCATTGATGAATAAGAAAATAACCTAGACCATGAATGAATCAATAAACAATGAGCGTTTCGTCAGGCGCCTAAGGAGAAAATATATCACTTCCTGCATGCAGCGCTTAACAACCCGTCACGTGCAGAAAACTGCGTTTACCTACACACAGTCTGCGATGCAGTCAGTCGACGTTTGTTGAGTGCTGCCGAGGAGGTGTTGGAAAGAGGAGTCTGCACGCGATAAGGGAAAAGGAAGAGGTATTAGCGTAGTGCCAGCGACGGCGTGTATATTTGCCATGTCATCCTTCCGACACCCGGACAGGTGCAATAAGACTTAATACTCGTCGCAGAAATGCTAACGCTTCACCTGTCGTGAGATCGTGGCTTACCAAATGTACTGGCGATATTACAAAGATTTTTTTAAACAGTTGGTATTGTTCAGAATAAGACTTTTTTACTTCGTAAAGATGGTTAAGGGCATGTGTTGCTCACCATATGAACAAATTTAGGTAATCTGGATCATTTCTCACAATTTTTTTGAAAACATAAAAATTTTGAGAAAAGAACGGGGTTATTTAAGTTTGTTCATATGGTAATTACTGCATGCCCTTAATGAATATGCCTTTCTGGATATCTTTAGCTTCTTGTCGGAATTTAGGTGGGGAATTTGCTCCTTGAACTTCTCCACTTTGCAAGTTGTAGTATACGTAATCACAGTCGCACGAAAAGACGTGACGCCTGCATTTCATCTTCTCAGTTGATTCCCCGAAGTAGCGGTGGTGTCAGCAACTTCTCGAGAACGAGAGACATCAGCGTTGTATGTAGTAGCATATTCTTCCCAGTATGATACCCTCCCGGCACTCCTACTTCATTCGCCAAATTATAGTTCGCTGCTATCCTCCAGCATATAAACTCACAATACTCGTTAAAGTAAGTACGTACAATCCAATGTCTCGGTGGAAGGATCGTAACTCGTCTCTACTCGTCTGCAAGCTCTCTTCTTGTTCGCTCTCTGTTTCCATACTCGATATATTTATGTATATACATATATGTCGACACTGGCTAATTTAGACGGCATATTGTTAATTTATCGCACCAGTTGCCCGAACGAAGTCCTTTTTCAATGACAAGCCGCGCTTCATGTCGCACTACTCGACGTAATGCATATTTTAACTTTGCCAACGTTATCATGAACCCTCGGGATCGTGGAATAGTTGATTATACGATTGAAAACGTAGTTGGGAAGTAATGTGTGAATATAGCATGCAGAAGTTGTTGGATGAAGAGGAAAGGAGAGAATGGATGAGGGTTTAGTATGCAGTATGTACTAGGGTGTGAATTAAAATTACCTGATGGGTTGTATGTGACTTTTGTTAACGTTTTTCACAAAGATGTGAAACAACCAAGATTCTCTATTGTCATATTTCTATATGCTAAAAGTACACTAAATGCACCCAAATACATCGTACCTACCAAAATCTAAAGTTCGCTGTTACACAGATAAACTAAAAATGACTGCAGCTGCATTCTCGCTTGCAATTTTGATTAGCTTGGGTTTCTTTGGGATTTTCAGAAGTTTCAAATTATCAGGATGACAGTTGGCATCTTTTCGTTTTGGAAGAATTTCGCAGATTGCAGATATGCGCAGGTAAATCAAAGTTGCTTGTGTTCATAGTGAACTCTGAATTACGTACATATTTTTTACGGGATTTTCCGGGACATTTTTCAATTATTTTGTTGTCCGTCTGATGCATTTCAAAACTTCCTACTTCGTTGGTTAATTTCGTCGCTATAAACCACTTTAAAGATTAAATTATTATATAATTCTTCTTCCTTGGGATCTCTTCTTTCGGCTTTTACTTTACCATTTCCCATCACCATGATTTCCCTTTACCATTTACCTTTTCCATGATTTCCCTTCTCCATTTCTCTTTACCACGATTTCCATTTACCATCATTTTCTTTTACCATTTTTCTTTACCATTTCCCTTTACTACGATCTCCCTTTACGACTTCCCTTTACCATGATTTCCCTCTACCACTATCCTCGACAATTTCTCTTTACCACGATTTCCCTTTACCACGATTTTCTCTTACCATTACCCTTTACCATTTCCTTTCACTATGATTTTCCTTCACCATAATTTTCCTTTACCATTTCCCTTCACCATGATTTCCCTTTACTCTTTTACGACGGGATTTTTCATGAAAATCAATCTATGACCGATTTTTTCGAAAAAATATTACTTGTAGAAAGAAATATTTGCCACAAAAAAATATGTATCTCGATCAGATTTACACCTTTTATTTGAATTTTTTTTTAAATTTTGCATATTGGCTGTGATAAACGCAAAAAACATGTTTTTTTTATTGTTTTTACATGGTTTCACCATGAAAGTGGACTAGTCGACAATTTTTTACTATTATATTCGTAATTAGCCAATAAAAATAGATTGGTATACGTTTTTTTAAGGAAATTGAAGGTGTGCGCCGTTTTCGGAACTTTATCCATTGTTTGCGATCTCGATCGCTATTCGTGTGCAGCATACTGCCATCAAATATACAAATTTACTCGTTCTTTTCTCTTTCTCCGCCTGTCTCTTACGCATCCGCACTGATTATATTAAATACTTATAGAAAAATGATTTCTTGCACAGAAATTTCCATATTGAAACGTCAACAATAAAACTTGGAAATTTACTGATGCTGCCTTATCTTAATTTTTAAATTCTGGTTTCAGTGATTGATTGTAAAGAAATAAGAAAAATATTCTTTTTCATTAGTGTAATTTTTCCTATCTGTGCGGCGATTCCGATTCTGATTACCAGCAGTATAACTGGAATATTTAACACCAAACGCCCGCTCGTTACAGGATGATTAAAGGTCTGCAGATGAAATATTTCGTACACGCTGAATGTACGTATTTTTCGCGTCTGTGTCGCGAGCAATTGTGAATAATGGCCACGGTTTCACGGAGGCTTGACTTACGAGGAAAGCGGTGGTTTATCACACGAGTACTCGACGGCTAAGCGTATTAGTCGATAAAGCTTACGAGTTACGGAAGTGGCACAGTGAGAAATGGGCTTTCCTTTGAAAGTCCTTTTGTCGCAAGTCTCCGTTAAATCAGAGGTTATGAAAAGCCTTCTATACTTGGATAGTAAATCTAAGTATCGATCCGTTAAACGCTGAAAATGAATGTTCTTCTAACTTTGTTACGAGAAGATATTAATTAAACATACTCCCAACGTTTATTGCCTCTTGTAGAAGCGTATACGCTTCTTATTAAAAACAGCAAGAAAAGGGCCAAATATTTTGAAAAATTCTTCAAAAACTCTTTTTCAAAAATAACTGGTTCTAATTATTACGAAATTACATCGTAGCAATTAGTTTAATTTCAGCAAACAGTTTTGACCTTGATTAACGGGGACTTTTTATTCCTCTTAGTGACATTTTGATTGCTGCAATAATAATTGTTGTCGGTTTTATGCTCGGGAATGTTTCATTGCCATTAATTTTCTTGGAATCGATTAGCGCGCTATGCGCTTCAACCGAGTAATTTATCGCGTAATACAAAGACGTGATTCGCCCGGACACATATTGGGCGTTCAATAAATTTTTGGCCTTCTTGCATTACGCGAGTTTCAAGGCGCACAAATTACTGACGTTCATCATTTGGAGTAGACTACACATCAATCTGTCACTCGCAACCGAAACAGTGATGAAAAGACGAACGCTCACGCGGATAGGTAGTACCTGGCGTAAAGCCAGTAATAGCCACAATGGATTTCACAGCGCAATGTGAAGTTATCTGAAATGCATGTCTTTTTTAGAAAAGGATTGATGAAACTCAATTTAAATTCGCGCGCCATATGAATTGACCCATAAGATTAGCGCACTACGCATGAAGATAGCTAAAAGGTAAAGCAAAATGAGGAACACAATGTGAAGTTGTCTGAAATGCATGTATTTTTTAGAAAAGGAAATAGGTGCCATATTTCAAGTAGTATAATGGATAAAAAAATGATATCTACTGTTTTATTTTATAGTTTTATTTTTAAAGCTTTAATTTATGTTTTCATTTTAAGGAGAGATCTATTGCACATCTACTGCTGAACGACGTGACCCTAGTGGGGTTAATCTTATAGGAGCGTCGCGACGCTCAGCTAATGGGTTTGCCAGGTTCCCCAGCCAAACGGCAGTCAGCGAGAATTCGTCGCGAGTGGGGCTCGAGTGAGTGATTAAGTGAGTGCGGAGTGAGACCTATTTTTGAACACAGCAACAAACAGCCTCGTAGATCTCGTGACACATCGTTAGAGAGGCCCCAAAATACACTCAGAGCTAAAGTAGCCTGATAAACACCTAAGTTACGGTTTATTCCAAGAAATCACTAAACGTTGTCCACTTCATGCAGAAATACTTCAAATTTCCACGTCCGAGCTTAATGGAATCCCCTTTATTGGTTCACACAATTCCAATGAAACCGGGCGTTATTCTACCTAATAACTAAAATTACTACCTTTAACAGCAATATTACATAGAAAACCTTTAAAGTAAACCTAAGAAATAAGAAAAATGTTCATTATTTTTAAAGTTATTGATATTTTTATGAAAAGTTGATATTTGACTTTTTTTTGCAATATCCTGTCTTAGAAAAGTGATATTATTACACATCGAACACATTGAAATTTTAGAGATATTAAATGTTTTCACGGTATTTCGAAGAATTTTATGAAATTTGAAGGGATTGTAAGGTACTTTTTGTCCGATACCCTTGAAAATGCTCCTTTTGGTATCTGCTTTGCCAGCGTAAAGTTGCTAATTTCAGGCCAGTGATCAGAGCGGGCGTATAAAAATTTTATGTACACTACAGCGGTCATAAAGCACTTTACAGTGTCGCCATCTCTATTTATAAACACGAAATGCTATGCTTGATGATCTATATCCAACTTCACACTGTTTGTGATATACAAAGCGGCGTACATATTCTACACAAAACAGAAAGAATCAATAGCAAATTTTTAACAAATCCAATCTCGGCGTCGCATTTTCAGAGGGAATCGGAAAAAAAATTGTGTCCATCAAGGTCGAAATGATATTTTTCCTCGCATGATTAACTCCTTCGCTTCCCTCGTACGTCAAAGTAGCTGCACACTCACCAACATAACAAGGACTTTACTCCCTTCATGCACAATATACTCTTAAGAACTTAAGGGCGCCCGTCATTCTAAAGAAATTGAAAAAAGAACGATTTTTTACAAATTTTTATTAAAGACAGTTTTATTTATCATGCTACAAGTATTTGTCCACTAAAGTCTACTTGTTTACAAAAGAATGCTGTTGGATTTTTTGATTTCAGATGTTCCAGATTTGACCAGTTTTGACCACCGAAAATGCCCTGTTTTTTGGATCTCTCGGAGATTGGACGTAACTTATTTATTTTACATTATTTTTAATTTAAAAACTTACTGAAAGAGGTTCAAATATGTATAGTAATCGAATGGACAAATACTTGTAACATGATAAATAAACCTGAGCTTAAAAAAAATTCATAAAAAATTGTTCTTTTTTCGATTGGGTTGAAGTTTCCGATGTCTAGTCTGACGAAGTTTTATTTATTTATTTTTTTGACATTTATTGAATTAAGAATATCAAAAAAGTTCACAAAAACATTTTATTTTTATTTATTTACTGACAAAAATCTACCCGGTGTTGCTCGGGATATTAAGATATTTCAAATAACTTTAAGGAATTTTAAGGGGTTTTAAGAGATTTCAAATTATGTCAAGTGATTGTAAGGAATTTCAATGAATTTATAAAAAATTCAAGCGAGTATAAGGATTTTCAAGAGATTTTAAGAGATTTTAAGAAATTTCAAGGATTTGATTCTAATATGAAAGAAATCAAATGAAATCCTTTCAAATCCCTTGAAATTACTTGAAATTGCTTAAAATGTTTCAACATTTTGTTTAAATGTCTTAAAATTTTGAAGTCTTTTGAAATCTCTACAAGTTCCTTAAAATCACTTACAATATTTTGCAATCGTTTAATCTCTCTTCAAAATTCCTTCAAATGCTATGAAATATTCTTAAATTCCGGGTAAATTTCTATAAGTAAATAAATAAAAATTTTGGTGTTTGTAAATTTGGAAACTTTTTTTGGATATTTTTATTCTATAAATAAATGTAAAAAATCGTCAAACTAGACGTCTGTAACTTCAACCCAATCTTTTTTCCACCTCTCAGATTGACGAATTCCCTAAAAGGATTACAAGGTATTTCATGAGATTTCATAAGATTTTAAGTATAAGTTTATAGGATTTGGTGATATTTTTGGAGATTTTACGTAATTTTTTGTGATTTTAATATATTTTCTGATATTAAGTAGTATTTAAGGACTTTTATTTTCAGAAATTTTAAGAGATTTGGTGAGATTTAATTAGATTCTGAAGAATTTTAAAGTATATAACGAGATTTCATGGAATTTTGAGTAATTTTAATTAATCTTGAAGAATATTCAGTGATTTTACAAAACTTAAAGGAATTTCACAAGATTTCATAGGATTTTAAATAATTTTAAGGGATTAGACGAAGAATTTACAAGTTTCTATATTTCAAAAATTATGAATTCTCAATTATATTATACACTTTTGAAATCCTTTTTTTAAATCCTTTGACTTGAAATTGTTTTTAGAATCCTTTGAATTTTTTTAGCAAAAGGTGTGCAAAAACGAGAAAAAAATTAACAAAGTTACTTCATCGTGGGCTCATTTTAAAAGCAGAATTTTGAGAGCTATTAATATAATTTAATGAAAAAACGAATCTTTTACTCAATTAAATTTAAGAAAACTTAAACGATCATCGAAAAACAGGTGAACTCACAATTCTGATCGGTAGTCTTCATAAATGTGCAAACTGAAGTTTCACGATTACCAAAATGTCTGAGTACGTGTCCTCGAGGGATTTGCAAGGAAATGTCCTGCGGATGTCAGTGGCAAATGATCGCTGGGACCAGAAAAGGAAGGATTGCAACGGAGCTAGGATTGTGCAGGATGTGGTGTAATCGTCCTCATCTGTATGCGAATCGAGTCGAGACACGGAGATCCGGTGCTTCAACTATTGCAGCAAATGGTCGCCCCTATATATGTATACACCTCGCTCGACTACTTCTCTGCCGGAAGCAAAGCGATGGCACTTTGAATGAAATTTCTACTTCAGAACGTTATTTTACCCATTCAAATCACTATTTCTATCCCTATCTCTTGTATATACGTTGCTCTATTATTTCAATGTCGAGCTTATTATCCCTTTGATTATTTCCTATCAACACTTATCCTACTTCCTACTTATACACTTATAGTACTACCTCTGCCTGTATATTTCCACCTGAAAATCATTAAAAAATTCTTTCAAAATGAAATAACCTTGCAAACATTCATTGTCGCTTAATCCCTGGCATATAAAGAATTGTGACTTCAGTGTCAGCTCAATAAGATATAATTCTCTTTAAAATATTTTAATTTCTAGTATCTACGTTGTATTACTCATAAAAATGTCTTTTAAAATACTGCATAATATTCCTATTGCCCAATCAAGAATTACACCCAATAAAACATTATTTATGGCAGTTGCTCAAGACATCGTATAAGATGCGGGTGAAACAAGTAATAAACTTACCTATTAAGGATTGCGTTAAAGTTTATCGCAATTTACGTGATGCAAGTCTCATAACTCACCTTGCTTAATTTAATGAAGTCATTTGAATAAATTAGACCCATTTAGCTATGACGGATTAATTTATATTGAGAATTGTGTGAAGAGAATTATAATTAGGAATGTAAACACATACATTTTTATGGGAACTGCAAATTTTATAGAACAAGTTGGCATTTATTGATATATATTTATAATGATCCCTGAGATACATTTTTATTTTAAAGCTAATGTAAATATCTATGATATAAACATTTTTTTAAAAAGAAGTAAATGCTTGAATTCGTCTTGCCTGTATGACTTCACCGACTTGTACGTGTTGCAACAAGCTTTCAAAGAATTCTTGCAAACGAGCGCTATTTGTAACGAACTTTATCGGTTCTCCAGATTTGCAGAACGAACACAGCCTGTGTGCCTTCTATATCAGACTTTTTTTTCGTGAGCTCCTCTTTCTGACAGTTATCGCTCCGTTTGTGGGTATTCGATGAAATTACTGCGAGCAGCTGTGTCTTTTTTGGTCGTTCAGCCTCTCCTTCGAGAATTATTATGTTTAGGCACTCGATGCACCATGTCGGCGTATAAGCATAACCTTTGAGCCTGGGATTATATTTTTCTCGAAGCTAAGTGGCGGGGAACTAATGGTAAACACGACTCCTCGTCACTCTGAGGGAAAATTAATGTGCTGTATGTAACGGTTAATGGAGTGGAAAAAAGACAAGAGAGCGCGTGATAAATGATATCTGCGAGAGACGTGCTTTCGCAAAAAGATTGTTTTTTGTAATCTTTTTTTTTCGTCTTCTTTCTTATTACAGGATCTTGGTAATTTCCTTCTTAGCCTCGTGAGCGACAACTGTTTTTTTTTTTTTTTTTCTAATTATAAAGCTCGGAAAATTATTTTTGAGTCAGACCAAGATAGTTTACAGTTAAAAATTAATAGTGGACATTAACTAGAGTTTATACAATGTTAGAAATTGTGCCAATTTAAATTGAAAAGAATTCTCTTTCTGAAAAAAGGTATGTCGGGGGGCAATTTTTTTACCACAGGAAGCACATATCCCTATTTGAGGGGGAAAGTTCTTCCGAAACGTCAACACTCGCAATAAATATTAAAAAATTAATAAAATAACACAGTTTTCAAAGGTCCAAAAAAAGTAAACAGAAACAATACAATCAGCATCGCGTGGTATTTCGATCAAACACTTAATCGATTTAAAAGGATTTCTGGCGCCATATTCAAAATAGAAAAAACATTGAAAAATGTAGCAGTAATAATTCTTAATAAGTTATAATACATTATTTAAACTAGCTGTGAATTCGATCTCGGGTGTTCCATTTAACTATATTTATATTTTTTTGTGCTCATTTTTGAGCACTTTGCTTCCTCATTATGATAATGTTGCAAATAAATTTGCTTTAACGATTTTCAAAATTAAAAATAATCATAATTTTCTTTAAATTCTATAAAACTAATTAATTATACCGGTCAATCGATTCGTTTCAACGCAAGGAATCTTTATTTCCCTTACATAAGCTTTGAATTTTCATTATTTGAGAAGTTATAGTCGAAAAATCAATTTTACAAAAATTCAAAATCTACATAAAAATTTTAAAATTCAATATTTTGAAAAATCCTTTGGCACGTTTTGAGATATTGGTGGTGCCAATATACCCTACAAATTTCATCAATTTATCTACAACTGTCTTTAAGTTAATATGGCGACAAAAAATGGAGACATCAATACATAATACATACATACATACATCCGGACAATTGATTAGAATGTTGTATTAGACATTTATCACGTGAGGAAAGTTTAAATAAACGATTTTTAAAAAATTAGAAAATGTATCGAAAACAAAGCTTCCCCTATGAGGAAGCAAAAACATAAAAAATAAATATTATCTAAAAAAATATAAGAAAATAAAGAAGGAAAAATGCATTGTATGCAATGCAAAATACTGACTGGTAAAATAGATAAATAAATTTTTCCACATTTTCTTCTAATTCTGAATTGATCTTATAAAATTCCCTTCACACCACCCACACAGAAGAAATAATTGACATACATATAGCTAAAGAAGATTTGGTAAAGATATTCCATATTTGTAATTAGCAAAAATAAGCGATTAATTTCTCGTTTTTGCACACATTTTTCTAAAAAAATTCAAAGGGTTCTAAATATACTCCCTTTGAAATATGTTTAAAAAAACCTTGTTTTTGAAACTGGATTTTTGCACTACTACAAAGCTTCCTCTTTGAGGAAGCAATTAATTTGAAAGATCAATACGACTGGTAAGAGGCATACTTTATTACACAACTCTTGGAATAAAAAGGATTGCGAATCGTTAAATAAGGCAATCACGAAACGTGCTCTCGTAACTTTCGAAGGCGAATAAAGTATCGAACTACTTCAGCAGGGATGGGAAAGGGCGATGATAAAAAATGGCCTATAATTGAATCGAACGTAATGGCCACTTCAGCCTAATGCTACTGCACTCGATTCTGTCGTGCTCATTTAATCGACGTCTCTCCTCGCCCTGGTAATAAATTAGCAAATCCCGTTACAGCGTTGAGAACCCTTCGTAAACTTTACCGTTTTCATTTATTATATGGTATGCGCCAGCATATCTTTTCATTTTACACACTTTTCAGTATATGCCAATTTACTTTGAATTATATCTCAGACAATAGTTTAAAAAATTTCATATTTATGAAACCTCTTGGGATTTTATAAAAAATTATAATTTAAATTATTATCATAATTATAAATTATTCACAGATTTTTCAATAATTATAAGGAATTTTACGAGATTTTAAAAGCATTTTCCAGGGATTTTACAAATGTTATTGAGGTTTTATGGAATTGTAAGGAATATCAAGGGATTTTACAAAAGTTATTGTGGTTTTATGGAATTTTTAGTAATTTAAGTAATAGTAAAGAATCTTGTAATTCTTTATCTAATTTCAGGAATCTCCATAAGTTTCATGTTCCTTAACATGTCTTTATTAACCTTCAAAATTTGGTGAAATTCCTTTAAATGAAGTAAATTCACTTAATATTTCTTAAAATTACTCAGTCATATGAAATCTCATGAAATCTCTAAAAAAATTAGTGAAAATCCACTGAAATTTCTTAAAATCCCTTAAAAATCTTTAAAATTACTTAAAACCTTTTAAAATATGATAAAAATCCTTTTGATATCATGAAATCACTTGAATTCCTTGATATTATTTGATGTTCCTTAAAATTCCATAATCTTTCGCTATAAACCTTAAAATTACACAAAATCCCATTAGGTCTCATTATACCTCTTAAATTTACACAAAATTCCATGAATTTTCGTTAAATTATTGAAAATTCTTGAAAATCCAATGTAATCTCACGAAATCCTTTAAAATTTCGGGAAATAAATGTCCTTAAAATTTCTTTTTATCACAAAATACCTTAAAATCCCTTAAAATTACTTAGAATCCCAAAAAATATCACCAAATCCCATAAAATTCCTGAAAATCCAATGAAATCTCGTAAATGCCTTAAAATTCTTCAATTCATTAAAATTATTTAAAAATTTCATGCAATTTTGTAAAATTCTTTAAAATTTCATAAGATTGCTCGAAATACAGTGAAATCACGTAAAAAGGAAATTTTCTTCTTCCATGATGCTTTTTTTATTGATGACAAAATCCAGTTTCCAAAAAAAGATTTTTTTTACATATATTTCAAAGAGAATATATCTAATATGATGTCCTGAAAAATTGTTCGGATGTGTATGGGTGTGTGTGTGTGTGTTTATGTATGTTGCATATCACGATCCTGCAATATCTTGAGAACATGTACAGTTAAATTGATGATATTTTGCATAATATTCCACTGTATACCAAGTGAAATTTCTTACAAGGGTTTAACAAAATATTTAATTTTACAAGTTTTATTCTTTTATGATTTTAGTAAAATTGATTTTTCGCCTATAACTTCTCAAATAATCAAAATTCAAAGAAGATATACCAAGAAAAAAGAATCCTCATGCCGAGACGAATCGATTGACCTAGAAGATTAATTTATTTCATTAAAAAATAAGAAAGTTGTGGTTAATTGAAATTTTCAGAAATTAATTTTTCGACATTATTATGACATTTGTGAGGATTGTATGGAATTTAAAATAATTTCAAACGTTTGTCGAGATTTTATTTGATTTTCAGGAATTTGATGGAATTAACAAAATTCTGATGAATTGTTCGAGGTTTTAAATAGCAGGTTTGGAAACATAAGGAAGAATAAATTTGTGGAAGGAAGTTTCTTAAAGTAGGTAAAACGAACTAAAACATTTGGTTGGTGGAAGGAACAGAGGCTTTTACTTTCCCGCGAGGAAGAGGCGAGAGCGATGTTTATCTCAATACGGAGGGTGTTAATCGTTTCATCGTTAAGCAAGGCGAAATTGGCGCACCGACTACGAAGTACGTTGATAATGAGTAGCTTCATTTACATATCCCACTGTTACTATAGATTTTCTAAGAGCCTTTTCTCCGTCTCTTTACTTTCTGGCAAGCACTGCTACCTCTGTTAGAGTTGCATTGAATCTGCCAGGAACTTAACCCGACAAGATTGCATTTAGTCAGGTCGTTATTGCTGGACTGGGACTAAAACAGTTGCGGGTGCGTAAATCATGAAGCGAATTTCTCTGGAATTCTCCACGGAATATCAATTTAGTTCTCTCGTCCGTTTCATCTCTATAAATAGATACAATTCGGTTCATTAATTTCCATAGATTTCTAACATAGTTATAAATATTTTTTAGCATTCAAACGATGCCCACATATCCGTAATTTGCTTAATGTGATAAAAAGTAAAATGTTGAATATCGTCTCCCTGATTTAAAAATTTATTTCCTTGCCAGACATCTTTTTGTGATATAAGATGCCAACGGTCGGATCAGTATGAAGCACTTCAGGCTAAACTTCAGTGATTTAGAAGCCGATCTTTGTTTCAGCTGACGCCCTTAAATTTGTAATAACGAGCGGCAGATCCGGTAAAAAAGTGACACGCGATGCGAGCTGTGGCACAAGATGACATGCAGCCACTCTCTCGAGACCCTCATCTCCTACCGTTATTCATTCCTTCTCCTCCCTTCTACTTTATATACACACTCCTTTTCCTTTGACATCACATTTCTTTAAAGAAAATTGAGATACGTATAACATTACATTTGTTTGTGCAACCTGAACTTAGAATAAGTGAAGTATTAACTTACTATGACTCCTTCAACTCCAGATCCGATTTGAAAGATCCCTTTTCAAATAGAAGTGAATTTTAGATTATAAGAGACATATGTAGATATATCATTCGATTTTAATGGGACGAATTATTGTTCAGGCATTAGGTGACTAGGTAGAAAGTTTAGGGGAAGTTTGTTTCATTTCTGGTACGCTTTTTGCAAAAAAAGTTCTGTAAAAAATTAAACTAGAGAATATTTCCAACAATTTTGGTCCTTATAATTTTTTTGATAAAAGCAACCCTTTCGGCATACGAACGCCGCAAAGTTACCATTGGCGTCGACACATGGGCAAAATTACGTCAAAAGTGAGTTTTTCGAGCTTCTTATTGTTATATACCAAGTTAAAATTTAACTTTCAATTATACTTTACGAATAATTAGATAGTAGATAGTAGATAATCTAGATAGTAGATAATGCCTGGAGTATATATTTCTACATTTTTGTACCGTATATTTCATGATGAATGATTATTATATTCTATTACTGATTTAAAGCCGGTGGTATCACTCTTTGCATAACGCATTATGCACGTCACATAAAGTTCTCGACCAATGATAGGCCTCCATTTTTAATTTAAGTGATAGGTCAAGAACCTTATGCGTTGAGCATAATGCGTTATGCAAAAGTGTGTGCCACCGACCTAAATCTTCTTTGGCATTGCTTTACGTAGTATGAATATTCTTAATTTATGTCCATTCTACAATGAGCTACATTGCAGTATATCGCATCTTGCATATATATACATATAAATGCGTATACACGACTATAAGATATGTACTCGCTATATTTGTGTCGCGAAACCGTGACACTGCGATGACATCAACCGTGAAATTTTTCTAGCTCTTATACGTGCAGCTTTGAGTTACGACTGCGACTTGTCACAAGGTTGAAAGCACTTGGATTTCATGTGCTTTAACTGAGATATGCCCGACAGAGCGGTGAAACGTCCGTACCAGAATACATCGGAATTCATGTACGGATGTTTGAATTCGAGTTGGCACTTTCGCAGTCTGGCGAAAGTACCCGTAGCGATTTGCAAATACATCCCAAGATGCTGATAAAATGTGATTTATACTACTTGAAAACATTTTTCCATATGAATATATAACATATAGTTTTAATACTTGAACATTATGTCATTCCTAACAAATTGATACCTGAGAAGTTGGCTTCCTGACTATAAAATATTTAAATTTACTTTAATGTAATCGTGTGGAGGAAGCTTCTTGGTATTTGTTAGCCAAATTAAAATAAGAAGTATTATTTTTCCACGCCATTCTTCCGTCTAGTCTGACAAAGTATTTTTTTAAATTTATTGGATTAAGAGTATTAAAAAAGCTTGCTCTACATTTAAATTGTACCTACTCAAAATTGGAAAAATACTGTGGTGGAGTGCATATGTGATCTCAAAAAATACTTTAAGAAATTTCTCAGGATTTTGGAGGATATTAAAGGGATTTTAAGGAATTTTTATAATGTATGGAGATTCCTGAAACTATACTAATAATTACAAGTTTCTATATTTCAAAAATTATGCGTGCAAAAGGTGTGCAAAGATGAGAAATTAATCGCAGGCAGAGCACGCTGATCGCAGTTGCTAGTTCCTTTAAATTCTATATGTTGGGGGGCCAACTGGACGTCGGTATCGAATTGGCTTTGTCAAATTGATTAAGTGAATAGAGAGATGCCCTTTTGATGTGCACTAAAACTTATTTGGTGTTATTGCCAGTATTATGAGTCAGTGATTGTTAACGAATGAGGTAGGGCTTGCGATGGCAGTGATGATAGATGGGGGTGCGCTCCGTCAATATTTCTTCATGTCATGGTACTATTTTATCACTTTGATCGTTCATCATTCGCAATCACTTCCTTGCGCGTTCGTACTAATTCAGAGTCTTCCATCAGTCTGATAGCCATTCCGTCCCATTTCATCACAATTCACCTGAAGCATCCAGTTGAAATTAATCTCCGATCTGGGTCCACGCAATATGTCGAAAAATTCATCAACTTTTCATTTAAAGTTCTGTCTTTTACTTTAGAAAGAGAGTTTGGGATCTCGAAAATCACTTTTCATCACTTCCGGTCTTCAAATCTCAATTCAAGCCAGTGCATAGTTCCGACAACAGCGTGCACTCAGATTTTTATCACGAGTAAAGCACGCCGCTCGCGTAAAATATGGTGGCTTTTTATTCGCTACAGCTCGTAAGACGTACCGCCCAAGTTCAGAATTAGTGGGGCATTATTTACAGCCGGCTTTTGTTTTTCAACGATATATTATGCCACTCGGCCCATTATATTTATATTCATAACCACGCGAGAATCGAGAATGGACAAAGCGGCCTGGAAGGCTGGGAATTATAGTCGAGTAGATTCGGGACGCAAACCAACCGATTACGGATCTAATACTTGGAAAATAACTCAATATTGCCCAGGACTTGCGATAAAGAAATTACAGGTTGGTGGACGTGGCCTTTAACCCGTAATAGCACTTTATGAAGCCTTGCTTCAAAACTGACCCCTTGGCTATTCTCAAAAGATCTACGAGATAATGCAACCTTATACTGCATCAGAGAAGAATATAGTCATCGAGCAAAAGTACTATGATAAAGTAAGCTCCTTGCATACTTTTAAGAATATTTACAATCTTATAACATGTTTGTGGAGGGACTGCTATATAAATATTGATCTCTCTAACCATTTCTGAAGGTTGGAAAGTACTTTACCAATTGAGAGAGATTGAGACGTCATTTCTTTAATAACTTGAATTATTGTTATCTAGAGGGATTGAGAGTATAAGCGGATTAAAAAAATGATGGGGGAAAAACTGGATTAAGAAGACTACAGGTAAAAACGAGTTAAAAAGGAAATAAGAAAAACGAGGATTATCTAGTATGTATATTTTAATACAACCCTGTTGGAAGTAAAAAGATAGAAAGTCTATCTATTTGAATTTCTTTTCAATCTTCAGGATTTAAATAAATAGAAAAAATGAATTGAAATTTATCCATACCTATCTACGGAAATCTATTTCTATCTCTTTTCTAATCTACAATAATTTCTTTCCTTTTAAATCTTAATATTTCTATCTTTCCTTATCGTTCGTCTATATTCGCCAATAATTTCCTATTCTCCATCTATCCAAGCTAATCTTTCTTTATTTTCCGTCTATCCACACTAATAATTTTCTATCCTTTTTGCAATCTATAGCAGCGCCTATCTTTTTCAATCCCTACTTTATTATCCATGTCTATCCCTGGTCTAATCATTTGAATCGTTATCTATCTCTTTCACATGCTTATCATTTTTAAGTCTCCATCAATTTATCCTTGTATAATCATTTCAATCTTTTTCTATCCCTTGTTGTAGCATACTATCAAGTCTATCCATTTGAATATAGATTAGTGATTATACTGACAAAGAGATTGAAAGGGATAGAGATGGATAGCCGCGAAATAAATGAGATTGAACAAATGAGTTATGAGTTTAACAAGGAGATTGAAAAGATAAAATAATAAAGTAAAATTGATGTACAAAATATTGTATTTAAAATATTATTATACATGTTCCAAGTTTGATAATTAATAAGTTTATAACTAAGGATAGTAAAACATTGCAAATGGGAGATAGAAAGATATTCAAATTTTTTTGGAAGGATAGAAAAAGATAGAAAGCCTAGTGAAAACGATGTATACACACAAAGATTGAAAAAGATAGGGTTTCGTGGATGCAATGTGTACACTTGGAAGGGATAGAAAATCTCTATCCTTTTCTATCTTTTTACTTCCAAGAGGGAACTCTATGATAAAGTAATATATTATAATATAATACGTTGTTCTATCATTCACTTATATTAAGATATACGATATAATCTTAGATTTTATGGTTTCTTTTTTAACCCGCTGTTCAGCCTTCCTTGCTCATTTTTCTTCTCAGCATTTTTTAGTCCGCTTTTACTTTCAACCCTTCATCTCTATTTCTCAAAGTTCATATCTTGTCATAAAGAAGAAGTTGGGAATACATGGAAATCACTTTCATATGGATTTTGGCTAATTGTAAAGTTTAATGATTTTAAAGAATTTAAGGCTGATGGAATTTGAAAATGTATGTCGAAATTATTAGAATAATTCCACAATAAACGCACTTTTTGAGGGGTTTTAATCTGTTCTTTTTCGTTTTTTTTATTGATTTTTAATGTGTAGGGTGGCTCCCGACAACCACTGTTTTGAGACGCTTGTTGCGCGTCTGTCTAATTCTGTCAACTTTTCAGGTGGACTTGAAATTTTCGAGCCAAAGGCAAAAGAGGGAAAATTTAGAGGTTTTTGATAGAAAAAAATAGAGAGAAGAAATGAATAAGGGGCGCTTGATGATCAATTTTTTGAAAATTCACTTTTATAGTCCCAAAATAGCGTGTAATTATTTTCTGTCAGAAACGGCGGACATTTTGACTTCCATGATGGAAAAAAAGTAAATATTGATTCCCGCTAGAGATATTCTGCAATAATTGACTGTAATCTGGCGCGCGATTCAAAATCGAATTAAATTGACCAATGGGAGAATTTCTCTAGCAGGAAGCCAACACGTGCTCATGGAAGTCAAAATGTGCGCCGTTTCTGACAAGAAATAAGTACACGCTATTTTGAGACTATAAAAGTGAGTTTTCGAAAAACTGATGATCAAGCGCCCCTTATTCATTTCTTCTCTTTATTTTTTTATATCAAAAACCTCTAAATTTTCCCTCTTTTGCCTTTGGCTCGAAAATTTCAAGTCCACATGATAGATTTGTTTCTTTCCACAGATTTTGACAGTTTTTGACAGTTTGTTGACAGTTTTTACTTTTAGATTCCATCGCCCTTAAATAAAGGATTTTGTGAGAAGTAAAGCTTCATCAATGAGCCAGAAGGTGGCTCTACTGATTTTGTATAGACAAATGTAGGAGGCAGCGGTAGCGCGCCAGTCGCACCACGTAGACAGTTGCTGGAGAGCAAGAACACTCTAATAAGGACACTCAACTCCGGTGTAAGGGGTAAGGCAGTCGTGAACCCAAAAGTGTATTAGACGGTAGGGGCCTCTCGGATATCGCTGCGCCATTTCACGGAGTTAGTTTTTGTTCTGCGCATCAACAGAAAACTTGTCAAATTTTCTGTTGATGCGTACAGCAAAAACAAACTGCGTGAAATGGCGCAGCGATACCCGTTTATCCCCACCGTCCTCTACATTTTCTGGCTCACCCCCTCCAACGGAGTTGAATGCCTTTATTAATTTATTAGAGTGTTCTTGTCTACAGGTACGGAACAGTCAACGTTAAAAAGTTGGCATGTATAGAGAGAATAATAAACTTGAACTTTTAGAGAGATATAGTTGTGTGTTTCATTCCCTGGACCTGCCCCATCCAACAGATTTTAAGGAATTTTAAGAGATCTTTAGAAAATCTTTTAAAACATCTTGAAATCTTATCGATTCTTTGAACTCTTTTAAAATATCCTAAAATACAAAAAATTTTAACTCGCTTTATATGGATACGTAAAGTTATACACTGCTCTCTCATGATAATCTCACTCGTGTTACTGCAACCGCTACTAGATATTTATGTCGAGAAAAGCAACCAGTCAGACGCAACCATTCAAAAGCAACCAATCGTGCCATGCGCGACGCTTGCTGCGCATGCACAATTGCACATCTTCGTGGAACCCGCCTTGGGATCAATGTTACATACGTCCCTGACTTTTTACGATACCAATTCTCCCGTGATACTGCGAGATCAATTGAGACGATAATCATGAGAGAGCAGTGTTCACTCACTTCGAATCTTTTAATTTATACAAATAGTTTTTATAATTGGATTACATTTGAACACTTGGAAATGAGCAAGAAAATCAAGTATCTCTTATTGTAATGAAAAACTATAAAAAATACTGTTTTCTTGATAAAAATCAATGGCATAAGTTTCATCAAAATGAATAGACCTATCCTTTACGGGAAATGGATTTTCGCGGTCGGCTGCCATCGATGATCCTGGCTCGGATGGCAAGGAAATACCATAGTTTCCGCAACTGACTTTTATCAGCATTAATGTTCTTAGCATACCCGCACATAGGTACATATGCAGATCAGCATACGTCGTATGTTATTTACAATTGGTGGCGATTTATGTCTCTGGGCCGGATGAGGGCAGGCAGGCAAGCGAACAGGGTGCGGGGCTGCCTTGCCAGCCAATTCCCGGCGGACTGCTTTATTTACGAGGATCATAAAGTACCGGGTACGGCCGCGTATATTGCGGCGTAAATATCAGCTTATGGAAATATAGAGCTCAATATATGCCAGCCTGGCCGTCTGCTTTTCTTCCCTTTTCCGGCAGTGGTAAGCGACCTACGGGGTAGATTTCGTCGCGCGAGGTGCCTCGTTACTCATAATTACACGCCACGCAAGCATCCGATTCAACGAAAATTCCGTAACCAGAAGTCACGAGTAAAACTAAGGACTCGGGCCTGACGCCATTAGCAATTCCATCCGTCATCATTAACACAGATGTTCCGACACATATCATCCGACGAACGTAACATTAATCACAACGATCTGACGTAAATTTACGCCTGTGACGACTAGCTCAGCGACGAAACTCACGATACATTAATGGATGATGAATCGGAATTCTGTCTAGGAACTGATAAGCTAACTGACATGTACATATTGACAGCAATCTGGAAACGGCATTTACTCCGCTGGATTTATCAGAGCGTTTAACAGATCTTCAAATTATCTGCAGAAACATTGAATGAAACACGAAATAATCTGAGGAAAAAGCTTTTCAGGAATTTTCTGACCATCCAGTGTGACTACATGTCAGGAAAGTCGGGAAAGAGGAAAATGAATATTCCCCAAATTTCATTTGGTCGAAAATCAAGTTATCGAATAATTATTTACTATAATTTTAATTTATCAGAATTTTCAAATCATTTTTTACTTTATCGAATTCTTTTTAGCTAAAAAAAATTATTTATGTGCAATACGCATGGGGAATGGATGTGACATTTGAGAAAAGGAATTTTGTTAATATTGGGAACGCCTCCGGCTTGGATTTCGTTAATATTGGGAGAGTCGAGTGTACTACCAATCCGCCATAACAATAATGGCGCGAAATTCAAAAGTAGCCAATCAGAATTATTTTTAATTCAAGTGAAAATTTCTGATTGGTTGTTTTTGAATTTCGCGCCATTAGTCTTTTGCCGGATTGGTAGAATGTCAAATGAAATTTCGGTCAAAATATAGCATTTACGAAGTTTCTAATAATTGTAAGAAATTTTAACATTTTAAAAGGACTAAGGAATTTTGATATTACTTATGGAATTAAAAAAAATTCCATAAGTTTGCTTTTGATTTTTAAAGATTTAATTGTGAAATAATTGGAATTTTAAAGTGTTTGATTGAATTTTAAAAGATTTTACGAGATTTTTATGATTTGCAAAAGATTTTGATGCTTTTTTTTAATTTAAAGGATTTAAAATAGAATTTTTAATCGTTTCTAGAAATTTCAAGGAATTTTCAAAGATGTCCAAGGTTGTCATGAATTTTAAGTGATTTAAATTGATTTGAAGTGTTTTCAAAGTTTATCATAATATTTTAAAGAATTTTAAGAGATTTTTATATTTTTAAAAGTTTTTATAGATTTTCAGGGTATTTCCAAAGATTTCATTGAGTTTTAAATTATGTAAAGCGATATTATGCGATTTTTTGGAAAAATTTCAATACCAGTATGTTGAAAATATATTTGCATTTTTAATATTATAAATTTCTGCCAGGAATGTCAGAGAAATTGAAAAATTGCATCTTGTGGCCATCCAGCAAACGCACCTTATTGAAATAAAAAATAATTTATACCATTTATCGGTTTACGATACCGTCTATATACCATAAATCTTCCCATATAACTAAAAAAATTCTAGAAATATGTTTTAATTTTAATGATATTGTTATACATGAAAATTGCATTGAATTTTTTTCCTCGCAAATGTTATCCATTAGTCTCTTTTGTTAGGAATACAACAAAGCGCGAAAAAGTATGAATCAGATTCAATATCCATATGGAATAAAAAACTTGATGAATGTTGATGATTCTTCGAGATCAGAATCACATTGAATCATAAATTCTCATCTGCCATAAAAGTAATGATCAACTTAAGAAAACGAACCTGGAACGACCGAAGAGTGACCGTTTTGGACAAAACAATCATACTGAAAGTTTTATCCACAAAGTGCTCTACATGGCAAAAAGGAGTAGTGGATCGGCTGAGAATGCGATGCTTTTTAGACTCGCTCGTCCACCCCTCGGCCGTCTTTCTGAAGCTGTCAGAAATTTAACTGCCGAGTAAAGTGTTTTTGACCACTCGTTGATGTGTTTACGAGAGTCAGCTGGCAATTAATCGGAATTTACGACACACCATCGCATGCTATGCTCCAAATGGATTAATTTTCGAGCGTGGCTAACCAGCACGCCAAGAGTTTAGGTTTGGGCAGAACTGATAGCCGTTGGCGTTGACAACAATAATTCTGAAGAGCTGATGACGCTATACCTTTCGTTGCAGCAAGAAATCACTCAAGATTGACTCAAACTGGCGATGAATAGTTTTTGCCGAATGCTTAAAAGTTTTCAACTTCTTTTTCTTCCTCCTTCGCTGATGGCCGACTGTGAACACAAGAATTTCTTAATTTCATTGCTTGGTTTCAGGAAGTGCCCAGAATGATGCAATTGGTCGTATTTGTAGGACTTTTTATAATAAAGACGTTTTATTTTACACAAACATAACTCCCTTTTAATATAAAAGTAATAGCTCAATTAGAGGCAATAAATTAATTCATTACCATACTAACCCCATAAAGAACTGTTAACGTTACAGTTAGTTGAGTTTAATAATTCTAGAATACATTAGTTCTGCCTAGCGGATTGCAAAGTAGCAACCATATTGTCTGAATTAATTTGCTTTGAATTTTCACCGCACCCTCATTTGTGTATAATTACACAAAACGTGCTTGGTGCACACCGAGAGAAAATCATCATCAGAAGGAGCCTTGGAATAACCGTCCTTCCTTCCCATATCGTACCGTGTTCTTCAATCAATTTCAAGTACATACGCCTCTTCCTTGATTTATTAGAGTCAGAAATTGTTAGCAATTGTTGGGAGGAGAGTCAAAGGATGCTCTTGAATGGGAAGGGGATTGTCCAATTGTTCGATGGGAGGCGTGAATGTGATTAACGCACCCTCTTTATCTCTACAGGAAGCCTCTTACAGACTTGAGATTCTGCAAAATACGCCCACAAGTCTCCGATTTTTTAAATAAAGGTCTCTTGACAATTAATGAGCAGGCGCGCCTCCCACCTCTTGGGTGCGAACATCCTTCACTTCCTCCTTCAGAAAGTTTTCATGTTAGCAGAAGGAAAAGGAGTCCTAAAACATGTGTCATATATAGGAAGACTTTATAGATAAGAGACTTTAAAATATATTTAATGATAATCCTTATATTCTTGACAATTTTTCGGAAGCTTCTAATAAGATATTATGAATCAAGGGATACATAGGTCACGCTCGACAAAAAACGCCTGTATCCCTAGTTGCATACGATATTTTCTTCAAAAAGTGCACGAAACCACGTACTTGAGGGCGTGTAAATGGAGCTGAAAGTTGCTGTTTCCAGAGGTTAGAATAGCGCGACTACATGATTCTCCGCCAGGGGCAGTACTGTCGCGAGTTTTTTTACCTCCAGCTGGAGTTCTTTTCCCAGTTTATTTCACTGCTCTGGAAACAGCAACTTTCAGCTCGCTTCACACGCTCGAAAATACGTGGTTTTCGTGCATGTGTTGAAGAAAATATATTAAATTAATATTTATAAAGCTAGTAGAATATGACCAATTTTCTCCAACTCATCATTTAAAAGTTGCATACATCTTTAAATGGAGGTTTTGGTAACCATGGAGACCATTTTGCTATCCTAACAACCCATTTGCGGACAATGCAGAATCGGCCGTTTCCAATATCTGTAAACGGTGGCAAACAAAAGTTTTGCATGTATGTATGTGTAAAGAAAACAATCCCATCTTAAAAAAGTGGTGTCACAAAATGTCTCGAAATTCTCGCATACATTGTTGTTGCAAACCTGATTGGCTTCTAAATGACTTAAAATTGTAACAAGGAAAACAAAATAATAACGCACATGTTGATTTGCTGGTCTCTTAAAATTTTATAAAAATCTTCAATATTCGTTAAAATCAATTAAAATATTCTTACAAATCTCTTAAAATTCGTTAAAATTGGTGAAAATATCTAAAACTTCTTAGAAATCCTCAAAAAAGTTCACGAAATCCGCAAAAAATTCTAAAAAATTTGTTAAAAATCACAAAAATATCTTGAAATTCCTTAAAATTATTATAAATCTCATAAAATACCATGAAAACCTTTAACATTTCAAACATTTTTAATGAAACTCATCAAAAACTCTTAAATTCTTTTAAAATGCCTTAAAATCCCTTAAGATTTCATGAAATCCTTAAAAATCCACTAAATCTTTTACAAATCAGAAAAACCTCTTGAAATCCATACAAATTTGACGATGACGTTCAAAATTCTTTTAAATTCTACGAAATCTTTTGAGCTATAAAAATCGTTTGAAATCCCTCAATAAAATTACCAGAAAAACTTTTAAATCCTTTAAAATCCATAGAGTATTTTTAAAGTTAAAAAAATCTCCTGAAATTCGTTAGAATTGGTGAAAATTTCTTAAAATTCGTAAAAATTTTGTGAAATTCCTAACAATTCTATGTTAATGTTCCCTTTATATCCTGTATACATATATCCTTTAAAATTTATTATAATTATTAGAAATCTCATAAAATTCCATGCGATTCTTGATTCCATGCGAATGACTTGAAGTTGTAAGAAGTGTTAATTTACTAGATTTTAAAAATAATTATCATTTATCCTAAACTTTGCAATCTTCAGTCTTATTACATACGGAGAAAATGAATTAATAAATGCATGACGTATGAATAAATGAATGAATAAATTAATTAATATTAAATCTATCGCATATTCTATTGTTATTAATGGACTGCAACAACAAAGCAACTCAAAGTTAGAATATGCGTGACCAGATCGTGTTTTTAATGAATAATTTGCTAGGCACACATGCAACTTAGAGGGCGGGAATCGCTTAAAGTGAAATTACGACTTCTCGATTTTCATCAATGTGCACCCGTGGGGCGTAACGACAGCACGACCAAGATATGAGAACGATTTCGCGGCAACGAGTTGTGGAGGAAGAGAAAAGAGGGTGGCGAAGGGAGGAAGGGGATTACCGGAAAATTAGAGGTTACGCTAAGAGGCGAGAATCGAAGTAGCAGCGGCACCGGCGGTACCTCGTAACCAGAAGAGAGCACGAACTGAGGAGCGTGGGCCAGGGTCTGGGGCAGAAATTGCTTTTCCCCTATAAGGTACCATTATCACGCACCATCTTGTTCGAATGGCTCCGTAAAACGCCAAACCAAGAACTCTGGTATTGCTGTGTCCAGCGCTGTGGTCAGTTTCTACCCCGCAAAAACTCCAGTTGGAAACGCGATTGTGCGGCGAAATTGTGGTTGCTCTTTCTCTAGTGTCCTTTTTAAGTCGCCTGAGTGCCCTTGCGCCCCTCCATCAGCCACAACCCCAGCAAAGTCTCTTTCTCTCACTCAGTATTACATAAGGATAAGAATAGCACTTTTTCCTCTCCAGGGTGGTGATTCTTTGAATGTGTACATGCGGCTGACAAACGTCTTCAGATAGAGGGCGCCAGTTGGTTGGATGCTGCTGCCTTCGGTGCCCAGTAATATTGCTGAAGATACCGCACCAGTGTAATGGGACAACTTTGCCAAATGATGCCATTTATTTAATTTCTTGGACCGATACGACTTCGCGGAATTTTTCGTCGAAATATCGACGTCGTTACGCGATCTTCTCTCTCGTGACCACTGCAGTACTCCGAGTCTGTTAGAGTATCTGAAAGTAATCAACATTTACAATAAAAAGGAGAAGGAATTTACTAAAATTGTTGGATGATGGTTGCTGATTTTTCAATGTGATTACCCCCTATCTTAAAAAAGTGGTGTCACGAAATATCTTGAAAATCTCGCATACATTGTTATGTTGCAACCCTGATTATTGGCTTTCCTGATTTCAGGAAAACCTTCGATATCCCTTAAAATTCGTTAAAATTTCTTAATACTCCCAAAAACTTCTTGAAATCCCTTTAAAATCCACAAAAACGATTAAAATCATAAATGTCTCGGAATTCAACTTAAAATTAGGAAAAATCTCTAAAACTTCCTAAAAACTTCTTAGAATTTCATAACATTTAGAATCTCTAAAAATTCTTAGAAATCTTATCAATTTTATGAAATCCTTAAAAATTCTAAAAAATCTTTTAAAAATATGAAATATCAATAAAATGACCTGAATCCCTTTAAAACCCTTTAAATCCCATAAAAGATTCTAAAACTCATAAAACTCTCTTGAAATCTTTTAAAATTCGTGAAAATTTCGTAAAATTCTTAGAAACTGATTGAAATTCTTTAAATTATACGATAGTGTTTAAAGTTCCTAGAAATCCTTTAAAATCTATTAAAATTGTTAGAAATTTCATGAAATTCCATGAAATACTTAAAATTCTATAAAATCTTCTAAAAATAACATAATCCCTTAAAATTACTAGAAATATCACAAAATTTTTTAAAATTCCATAAAATATTTTTTAAATTATTAAAATTACTTGACTTCCTTAAAATTCTCTAAAACCCTTTAAGATCTCATAAAATTCGGTAAGATTTCTTAAAACTTACTGAAACCTCTTGAAATCCCTTCAAAATCTAAAAAAACCATTAAAATTATAAATCTCTTTAAATCAAAGTTAAAATTAGCAAAAATATCCAAACATTTTAAGAGATCTTTACGTATTTTAAGAGATTTTAAAGCTTTTCATTGAATTTTAAAGAATTTTGAGAAGCCTGTAAAAATGTAAAGATATTTTTACATTTTTAAAATGATTTTAAAGAATGTAATTATATTCCTCATGGAATTAAGAAATATTTCTAAAATTATTTTTGATTTTTAAAGGATTTTGTGGAGTTATATATGTACAGAAATTCTTTTGGAATCCCTCAATAAAATTACCTAACTTTAAAATCCTTTAAACCTCAAAATATTTTAACTCATAAAAATCTCTTGAAATCTTTTTAAATTCCTGAAAACCTCTTAATATTTCCATCAAAAACTTCTTGAAATTCTTTAAATTCTACGATATCATTTAAAGACTCTTTAAGTCCTTTAAATTCATTAAAATTATTATAAATCTTGTTACAGTCCATGAAATTCTGAAAATTCCATAGAATCTTTAAAAATTAGAAAGTCCCTTAAAATTCTCTGAAACATTTTTAAATTTCTTAAAATTCCTCGAAACTTCACAACAGAGGATTTAAAATCCCTTAAAATCTCTTAAAACACTCAGAAACCATTTCAAATCACTTAAAAGTTTATGAAAACCTTCGAAATCACTTAAAATTCTTAGAAACCTCTTAACCCTTAGCTGTCACACTTTTCTCGTAAAAACATAGCTGCTACACACCGGGGTAAATTTCACCCCAGTGAAAAAAAAACTTATTATGAAGAAACTATTAAACATTTTTGGCTGAAAATTTTTTTGTATAATGTTTAGTAAATACTTTAGTCTTTTATATAGCAGATTATTCATTTATAGAAATCTTGTATCTTAAAAAAATTAATTAATTTCGTGGTTTTACTTACTCAAAATTGCGCAAGAAACTGCTTGGGTAAGCTGTACCCCAGTGTGGAATATAAGGGTTAATATTTCTCAAAATTTCAAAACACTTAAAATCCCTTAAAATTACTTCACTTTAAAAATTCTCTTGAAATTTCATAAATTCCGTTAAAAATCCGCAAAATATCCTGAAATACCTTAAAATTCTACGAAATCTTTTTTAAATTCTAAAAATCTTTAGAACTTCGTAAAAATCACTTGAAAATGGTCAGAATCGAGTAAAATTCCTAGAAACCTCTTGAAATACCTCTCTAAAAAAAGTGATGTAACGAAATGTTCCTAAAATCTTGGATACTCTCAAAATTCGAATCAGCAAAATTTAATTGATTTTTTAATGACTTGAAGTTGTAAGAAATTAAATAAATAATCGTGCTAGTCAGGTAAAGATAATGTAGTATTAATCTTGAGGCTGTGCTCGACGCGTTAATAGTATAACTGCTATAGTATTACAAGTATAATACATACGATGACATGTATGAGAGGACATCAATTGAGATGTATCACATTTTCGAAGGAACTCTTGGTTGTCAATTGTATTATTAAATTAGAGATTATGTTGTGAATGAAGGCCACCGACATGTGTTTGAGAAACCCGTCGAGCTTAAATATCACCCACTCGTGCATCATCTTCGGACCACACTATGTGCACAGCGGATGTCGCCGCAGGGAATCTCACTCTGTCTCACTCGTCAATAGCACCCCAACGCTAATGAACACGCCGCCGTTTATAATGTTTGATACTCCATCTCTCCCCTGTCTCCAGATTAAACATAGTGCGATATTATGCATGGTAAAACGTGCCTGCTTTGATATTCTCATTTTTCATCGCCACTGAGAACGATGAAAAAGTACAACAGTGACAAGTTGTTACGTTTTAATGAAGAAGTTTCACCTGTTCTTGTCTTCCTTTATGCACCATAACAATCTAATATTAATATGCTTCTTCTTCAATATCATGAAAACAAATATTTCATGATTATAGTTAGTCGCCATTATACTTGCAGGTTTATATTCTCTGCAGAAATATAGATAAGGTTAAGCTTTGTCATCTTTCACTAATTGAGAATGAAAGCAGAGATAATAGAAGGAAGAGAGTAAGGAAATATGCACTGACATACACGTTCTGCTAATAAGCAAAGAATGTTTCCACAGATGCTTCTGTCATTAATGAATCATCCGCTCAGACAACAATAATAATTTCACTGCTGATATCGATTTTTTCTATTGTAAGATTTTATGCAAAATAAATAACATCATAATAGTGAAAAACTAATGTATTCATCAATTCAAACTATTTCAATAATTAATTATTACCTCTGCTATCAATGTGTTGAAATACACTAAATTCTATGCTGGTATCAATAACAATTTATGTATAAAAGAAACTAATTCCAAGTCGTTATCTCACAATCAGTATTCTATTGCTCTATGATCGCAACTTAAGCACTGATTGCCACAATCTAGGTCGTAAACCTATTACAGACAATGGAAACCCTCGTAATTAAATTACGATTTATCTCGCTCAAGATTACAATCGAGACATATGGCTGTCAATTTCTCCATACTTCAAGAAATGGGTTTCTAGTTCGTGAATTAATGGGGGACATGCATCATAGTATTAGAATGCATAATGAGAGAATTGTACAATTTATTACCGCGTAACTTTACTTCATCACACCCGCTGCTATCGGTGGCAAAATCCGGTTTTCATCAACTCGATTCAAATTGCAACATAATACAATTGAAAGTATAATAATAGAAACAATAAATTTTCTTCATTCATAAAGAATATTCATTTATCGTTGCTGTAGGTAATTGGTTTTCTATTGCAGTAGATTAATCTGTTCTTTTAATACATTTTAAGAAAATCTTGCATACATTATTGTTGCAAACCTGATTGGCTTCTGAATGACTTAAAATTGTAACAAGGAAAACTAAATAATAACGCACATGTTGATTTGCTGGTCTCTTAAAATTTTACCATGAAAACCATGAAAACCTTTAAAATTTCACAAATTTTTAAGAAAACTCATAAAAAATCTTAAATTCTTTTCAAATGCTTCATAATCTCTTAAAATTTCATGAAATTCTTAAAAATCCACAAAATTTTTTAAGAATCAGAAAAACCTCTTGAAATCCCTAACAATTTAACGATAACTTTCAAAATTCTTTTAAATTCTACGAAATCTTTTAAGGCATAAAAATCTTTTAAAATCCATCAAAATCCATACAGTATTTTAAAAGTAAAAAATCCGAAATACCTTAAAATTCTACAAATTTATTTAGAAATTCTGAAATTACATATTCTTTTGAATTTAGTAAAAATTACTTGAAAATCGTCAAAATACCTTCAAAATCATGAAAATCTCTAAAAATTCCTATAAACTTCTTGAAATTAAATGTTATAACATTTAAAATCTCTGTAAAACATTAGAAATTTCGCCAAAATTCAATGAAATCCTTAATAATTCTGCAAAATTTTTTTAAATTTTGTAAAATCTCTTCAAATCTTCTAAAATTATGAGAAATCTCATAAAAATCCAAAAAATTACACAATATCATTTAAAAATCGTCTAGTGTCTTGAAAGCCCCTAAGAAATGTACAGCCTTTGAAATCCTTTTAAATTATACTAGATCTTTTAAAGATCCTAAAGATCTTTTGAAATCTCTCCATAAAATTCCCTGACAAACTTAAAAAAATTCTTGAAATTTCACGGTAAAATTAAAAATCCTTTTATGTCTTTAAAATTCTCACAAAATCTTTTAAATATCAGAAAAATCACCTGAAATCACTTAACTAGCTGTCAAGTTGTATCAACTTTTGTAATCAATCAACGAGCACTTTGCTTCCTGTAAGGAAATATGATTTGCTTCCTCATAGAGGAAGTATTGAGTATTCTTTACATCAGCATTAAATTTTGATTATATGAGAAGTTATATTCAAAAAATTCATTTTTGAAAATTCCAATAAAGCATAACTTTCTTATTTTTCAATGAAATGAATTAATTTTACAGGTCAATCGATTCGTCTAGACACAAAGAATCTTCAATTTCCTTACATCAACTCAAAATTTTGACTATTTGAAAACATAGAACGAAAAATTAACTTTCAAAATAATAAATAAACATAACTTACTTAATTTTTTAATGAAATGCATTAATCATATAGGTCAATCGATTCGTCTCGATGAAAGGAATCATCATTTCCCTTACACCAGCTTTAAATTTTCAATATTTGAGAAGTTATAATGGAAAAATGAATTTTACGAAAATTATAAAAGTACATAAAACTTGTAAAATTAAATATTTTGTTAAACCCTTATCAGAAATTCAACTAGGTATATAGTGGAGAAACTATACAAAATTTCATCAATTTATCTCTACGCGTTTTCAAGAAATTGCTGGATCGTGACACACATACACACGCACACACACACACACACACACACAAACACGCACATCCAGACATTTTTTCATCTCATCATATTAGATGTATTGCCTTTGAAATATGTTCAAAAAAACCTTTTTTAGGAAACTGGATTTTGTCACGACTACAAAGCTTCCTCTATGAGGAAGCAAAATTATTAGAAATGTCATAAAATTCCATAAAATCTCTCGCAATCATTAGAAATCTTTAAAAATATCTTAAAATTCCTTGGAATTCCAGGATAACATTTAAAATTCTTGAAAACCCCATAAAACTTTTACAAACCTTTTGAATTTCCTTAAAATTTCACGAAATCCTTAGAAATCGCTGAAATTCTTTTAAATCTTTTTAAATTCTTAGAAACCTCTTAAAATTTCAAAATATTTAGAATCCTTTTTAAAGTCGCTAAGAATTCTTAAAAGTCTCTTGAATTTGCATAAATTTCTCTAACATTTCACGAAATATCCTAAAATCCCTTAAAATTCTACAAAATCTTTTTAAAATCCTAAAACTCTTTTGAATTTCGTAAAGATCACTTAAAAATTGTGAAATTCCCTTAAAATTTCTAGAAACCTCTTGAAATTCCTTTCTAACAATTTCTCAAAAATCTCACATACATATTATAGTTTTAAATCGGTTTGGGCTTTCAATGACTTGAAGTTGTAAGAAGGAATACAAAATAATAGTGCTTAGCGTGGGTGTTGGTTTACTAGTGTATTATATATCCGGGGAGTAAATAACATTTATATGCGTAATTATATTCTGTAATGTTTAGAATTTTTAATCGGAATGCTGTGCTCAAAATATGTCAGCATTGTAAGGTTTTGCAAATAAATTGGTGCTTATAAAATTGCAGACAAAGGGGTTTTGAACACCACTGGCATAAAGCGTCTGGACTGCCGCCCGCCTCGAAGGCATCATTAGCCTGCATTGTGTTGAACTGCTGTACATCGCCGCGTGCAACTCTTTACACCGTGCGACACCCGCTGCGCTGCAAGATCAGCGATACAGTTAATGATACTGAGACTGTGGACGCATTATTTACCGACTTGTGGCTTCGTTACAACACCGATATAGGCACATGGTAACCTCTCGAGTCCTCTATACCATTTTCAATGCTTTACTGACGTTCCACGTATTTTACTTTTTTACTCCCGCTCCTGAACACTGGACTATAAAGCCATTCCGCCCACGGCGTTAGGGCATAACAATAAGTTCGCACTCGAATTGTCAAATGAGTGGTACTTCTGAATATTCAACATTTGCATTCGTGAAGGGTAGAGAAACGAATATAAAAATAGAGGGAGAGAGACGTGCCGTAATTTGCTAATCGGACAATTTGGATCTTGTAACAATTTGCTAACACTATTCTTGAATTGTTAAACACAAGAAATGGGAAATGCGCGCGACAGTCAATTAATAATATCCTATCTCAAAAAAGAAATGTTACCAATATATCGAACACATTGTTGTTGAAAATCATAGATTGGTTCCTTTCGAAATTGCGCGTATTTTCTGTAAATCCTGCACTTTTAATTAATTTTGAATTTTTAATATAAGTGAAAACAGGGCTTTAGTACCTTCATTATTAATTAAAATTACAATATTTAAAGAAAAGACAAACTTTAATGAGAAAACCAGCGTGCACTGATATATTAGATTTTCTGTAATTTACAAAAATTTCAGCAAGATATCTTCTTCAGTTTTGCTTCAGTTTAAAAATAAGAAGCCGTAGAAAATATATATTGTACAGTCGGTAAGTAGTGACGTCATGGTTTACCATTTGCCCTTAATGATAACTAACTGTTTTTGGATACGATTTTACTTCGTTGGGGCTACAAATTCAGAAAGAATCAAAAGGAAGACTTGTAAAGTTTCCTAGAAGAAGATTGAGTATGAAATATAGAGTTCATCTAAAAAGTTTAAAAATTTGAAAATGTCCCCTAGCGAAATTTGAACCCTCGATAATGTAGCTGCCCAAGGAACAACGTGTCATTTGGAAGTTAGAAACGATTGGATTTCAGCGACGTATTTCCCAAGCGTGTTGTCACGCCTCTGCCCAACCAGCAATTTATAGTAGAAGGAACTGATCCCAGAGAGACTGTTACCTGTTAACCAAAATTAATCCTCACGAACTCTAGATACCCTACTAGTTATCACCTTAACCGTACGACCCTCGTGGGTCATACAATCATGAGATAAGACAAATATAAAACTGGGTAGCAATTATCCCTAAGTTTAGCTAATATTTACACTTCAGAGCAAAAAAACTGAGAATAACAATTCCACAACTTACTTTAATTTATGTATTTAAGTATAAGTCAGTAAGCCTCGTCAAGAAAAATATTTTTCATCATCCAACTGAATGACGTTCTACAAATTGTAAAACCTCAATCCACTAAAATAGATTTTCCTCCCGGACAAACTTCGATACTGTGACGCCCACGCTCTGCGAAATGTCGTAAATTCAATCTTTTACTACCCGCGGATAACTTATTTGTCTTTTATCGACATTATAAATATTCCGTGCTTGTAAGCACGGTGTTTACATCACTTTGGCCAAAAATAAAGTATCGTATCACGATGAAACAGTAAAAACTCGAAACGTACTCGTAAATATATCTCTAAAGACTTTAGACGTTTTATCGATGTCGGAATCGGATTTTGCGGATAAAATGTATCAGCGGCATTTGCGTAGCAGTCGTTCAATGGTCGATTCATACCATTGTCACCCTCGGCTTGCCTGGAAGCAGTGAAAATCGGTGGCGAGAAGAGTGAGCGGAATGTGAAGTGTGGTCAGATGATCGTGGTGGTAATGTCATCGGTCTAAAGGCACGTGACCACCACTTCATATCCCGATCGCATATAAAACTTCGCCGCCATAGCGCGTTTATAACCTCTTCCACTAGCCACGATATGTCTTCGGCACCGCTTCTAGCCCCTATCCCAGGGTGCGCAAGAGTCTCTCCACTCCAGATATATAAATTTCCTGATATTCGACCGTTCGTGTCGTTTGAAATGGGGCAGTTTTCTCGGGACCTAATGGTTATTGCCTTTCTCGGCGGACATATTGCGTTCCATACAGTGCAATGTGTGCGGCCGATATATCAGAGCTCTTCGCTCGCCATGTTCGAGCCCCCTTACTCGATTTTTCCCTCTTTCACCCTCTTTCTCTTGGGAATATAACGCTGGAGGTGGTTTCAAAGCGGGTTTAGGAGGAAAGCACTGAGGTTACATGGGAGAAAGAAAGAGGGTAGAATCAGGATAAAGGGAAGAGATGTTGAGCACACAGTTACCGGAAACCTCTCTGCAGAACATTCCGTTTTAGACGGGAAGTGGCCGAGGTGTGGCCGCGGACTTGAATTATTACAAGCTGCCCGCCATTCATATAGGACTCGTGACCGTAAATCTTAGCTACGTCAGCCCTCTCGACTTTGCGTTGGCTGCCGGCTGATGTTATTATTATGGCTTGAGCCGCGAATTGAATAACGCGATTCAACGAACTGACGAGGGGTTAAGTGATTTTCACCCCATTAACGTTGCTTGTCCGAACACGAATACCCTCGTGGGCGCAAGCTGACCTTCTGACCTCAGTGCTAACATCCACAACTCAAATGTTCCGCTTAATCTAACTCAGCAGTTAAATCAACAAGATTTATAATAGATGTATTACAAGAAACGAGCACATAAATTACGTCCAATATGTCAACAGCATTGTATATGAACTATCATGACTGCGATTTCTTCCTACATCAACTAAAATGTACTCAAATCTTCAATGATCTATAATATCCAGTACAATATTCAGAGTAATGCAGTTCAGCTGTAGTTACGTATCTCTACACGAAAATTATTGTAGTACCATATAAGCCTCCCATTCGCCGAACCAGTTGCCGGCTGCATAAAACTTGAATAACAGTAAAAAAAAAAGTATGGAAATTTGTAAATAAGTAGGGGGCTATTATTTTAATATTCGCGGTATACGCAATGCAGATTGCTGAAAGTGGACGACTAACAAGAATACAAAACAAGAGAGCTGATAACCTTTCCAAACATCTCATATTCATAAACAGTTCTACATAATTATCTATAACCATTTCAAGTTGACACTTTCATGTTGAAGTTTTCGAAATTACAGGGTGGATCGCCGAGTACTTACTGATTTTAATTTCTTCTTATGTATGGTTTCACTAACAATAAGTTGCGCAATGTTTAAACACATAATTAAGTAGATTAAGTCGTCTAGTTTTCATGCACCACGTTTGAATCAACGTCGTTTCGTTTACCTACCCAGTGGACAAAAAGAAATTGTCATCATAAGGACATCCTAAAGACATCCTTAGGACGTCCATGTCAGTCCAAATGATATCCTAAAAACGTCTCACGTCCAAAAGACGTCTTTAGGACATGAGTAACATTTGGACATGGACTGACATGAACGTTCTAAGGATGTCATGTCTTTTTGCCCACTAGGTAATTAATTACCCAACTCATAAATAATTAAAATCAGTAAGTACCCACTCATCGATCCATCAGCTGTAATATATCTTCTCAACTATCACAATCAAAGTTGACTGAAAAAATCATCCAAATTTAACGTAGATCTTTTGTCAGGCAAAACTACCCAAGTCCTCCCTTCGTTGGGATATGAGGTTATCCGAATTCAAGGCACGTATCGACAACCTGGTCACTGCGTCCCATTCAACGATAACCCCAAATAGAATGAAAGAGGAAAGTAGAAAAGACCGCTTCGGCTCAGCCAACCACCATGGTTTTACAATGGTCAGCGTTCTCTGATGTCGAACAAATCTCACCGACAACTCCTTGCATGCAGTCCAATTTAACTAAATCCTTTTCCAGTCGTTCTCCCTTTCTTTTCTCAATTCGTTTCCCCACTCTCCGTTGCCAAAGAACCCATATGCGAAGATAAGATTGGAAAAGTTGTATGAGAGTCAACTTTAACAGCTATATAACCATTACACTGCCGATAAAGTAGAATCTAGTGTCTTAATGTTCTGGAACGAAATTCTGGATATAGCGTCATATATTCTTATATATAGAGTTAAACGCAATGTTATGAACAGACATCTCGTACACGAGTACAAAGGGAAATATGAGATAATTTTATGGTGACCATTGCCCCGTGTAGTAATAGACTGTTTCGTGTCATGAAACGCAGGAAGTCTAACGGAATCGAGAATTTCGATATAGTCTATGAGCATTCACAATATATAATAATTGCAAATAGAATTGATGAACTTTGAATCCGATTTACAATATATCAAAATATTGCAAGGGATTTCAATCGTTTTTTGTGGGAATTCAAAGCATTTCTAGAGATTTCAAGGAACACAAGATTTTAAAGGATCTCAAATGATTGCAACTATTTACGCAAATGGACCATAAAAGTTTTCTTGGACCCTCAATCTCCCCTAAAAGCGTTTCGTAATATATGTGAAACACCATAGAGTTAGAATAAATTAAAACTCCTTCTATTTTCTATAAACTGAACGAATGCGAGATCTCTTATAAATCATGAAATCAATGCACTCTAGACTGCATTAAAAAGATGCATGTATTTGTGATTGGAGCATGGGGGTATGAGTCCAGGTAATTCATGTTTGTGCTGCAGGCAACACTAACCATAACTTACCTATGGGACTGACAGCTTGCATAATACGCGCGAAATTGGTTTTATAAGAGACGCCAAGCACTGCTTCACAGCAGTGCCATAAACGTTCCGAATAAATTACGACCCACTGGCGTAATAACATCAGGAAAAGAAAACTCAACTTATCCCGGAAATTGAAAGCTTTCTTAAGAAAAGTATTCAACAATACATATTTCCTCAATGTTTATTAGCCTTTAAAGAAAACTTTGGAGAAAAAAAATATATCAAAAAGACGAGGCATGGAACTGACTTTTCCGACGCATTTCTCATTCGGAAGGAACTTCTGCCCAGATATAATAGCGTGCATTATTGTTTTATTGTGGCCCCATAAACAATCCAACCGCATGAGGCTGCTAGAAGCACGGTACGTGGTACAAGTAGAGGTTAGAATGATATACCGAGTCTCGTAAATTTTTTAACTTATCGCGGATTAGATAATACCATTCTAGCGTAAATTTACAACAACAAAACTGTTTTCTCCTGCAGCGTGCCCAGAGTCACGATTTCCGCAAATAAGAATAACTGAAGGCCTGGAAGTAACTTGCGAATAGATTTACTATTTTCCAGATTAATGGCTCAATAATGGCAGGTTAAGCAAAATAAGCACTCGATACAGATAGATGTGTTAAAGTAAAAACTTGCTTACTAGCACCAGATAGGGACCTCATTAGTTAGTTTCAGAGGAGAGGTTCTAGTCCGCCATTATTGTTCCAATCCTGGCAGCCAATACTTGTTCAAGTATTCTCAGCCATTTTACTAATCTTGGCTACCAGTAATGGGCCATTGATGGATACCAAGCTTGGTATTGATGTTATAATCCCAATCTTCTCGAAAGTTCAGCAGAGCGGTCACAAGATTCAATTTTCCTGAAATTTCCCTGATTTATCTCTGACTTATCTATGATAAACTTTAAAACACATAAAATCTATTTAAATCACTTAAACTCGTAAAAATCTATAAAATTCACGAAAACCTTGGAAATTTCTTAAAAGTCCTGTAAATTTATTGCAATTCCTAGAAATTATATAAAATTTCATTTTACATTCTTTAAATTTCACTAAAAACTTGATATACGCCCATGCGCATAAACCAAACAATCATTGCTAACTGGAAAACAAACTTAAATAAATTTAAGGAAATAGAATAAGAATAGAAATAAAATAGCTTAGGGGAAAGGAAAAAAATCTTCGCCTCAAAATACTCAGACTTACGTCTGACTACGGCGCGGCGAAGACACTTTCCACTTATACCGGGAGTGCAGCAGAATGGGGACGCGGGCAAGCGCGGCGATCGACAAGCATTCATAAAATTAATGGATTTTCATGAAACTTGGTATCCGGGGGTTTTTGATGTCTCTGATAACGAATCTTAAGTCAGATTTTAAAAATTCAAAATGGCGAATGCAATATGGCAGACAAATTTTTAAAAAGTTGCTTGAGTTTCATAAAACTTGGTACTCAGGTCTTCTCGTAGTCGCTGATTACAAATCTGATTTAAGGTTCGTTATCAGAGACCCCAAAAACTGCAAAAACCTTAGAGTAATAAGTTTTATGAAAATCTATTAATTTTTTTAAAACTCGTCGCGACACTGGAAACACTCTATGAACAAATATCAAGCGAATCAGATCAATTTATATATTTTTCGTCCGCCACAATGAATACATTATTTAGAGTTTTGCAATTCTAATGATGTATTCATTTTCAGCGACCCCGAAAACCTACAATTTTTGAGTTTCACTTTTCTAGGCGGCATAAACTTCTCACAGTTACATTTGTTCTGTAAAAACAGGGAATGTGAACGCTATTTTTTGTAGCACTCGCTATATTAGCAAGAATCATCATTATTCCTCTTCAAATATCAACATTGTCATCTTAGAAATAGAAATATGCAAAAAACATTGCAGCGATAACTCAAAAATTGAGTGTAAATCTTGAATAACCGATTCAAGGGAAGTATATAATATATGACACGCTGTGCCGCAAAGGATTAATATCCTACTAATTTCCTAAACTCTAGGTTACATAATAAAATCTTTTAAAATTCCATGAGATCTTTTAAATGCCATGAAAAACTCTAGTAATCCCTATAAATTTTTAGAAACCTCTTAAAATCATTATTAGAAACCCAGAGAATGTCAAAGAATGCCTGTAAATTCTTTATAATCCTTCGAAATCTTTCAAAAGCTTCTAAAATCTGTTAAATAAACTATAAGAACTATGTATGTAATACCACAATAAAAAAAATAGTTAGCATAATATTGTCTGACTTCCCTGACATGGTTATCCCTTTTAGAACTGAAATTCATTCAAAACCAATCCGAAATTTTCCGAATCATTACAGAATTTGTATGCGAACCAAAAATTTTCATTCCGATTTAATGCAAAGGTAAATATCGCTTACCAATACGAGGTACTAAAGTGCTAACACTGATCGATTTATTATTATACGTTACTGATCGATTTGAGGGTAGCCAAGCTGGCTAAAATCGAGCTTCGAAGTATCGTGGGTAAGTAGCTATCATTACGGGAAACGCTGTAAGTCCGCCTGGGAACGGCAAAATTATTCAAATCCCTTAGAGGTATCCAGTGGATGGCGTCGTCAACAAGTTGCATCAAGAGTCATCGCCGACGTCGTGGCTGTCTCCCTTCTCGACATATGTAGTTGTCGCCAGCCCTGTCGAAGAGGAGGGAATGCACACGATGGCGGCTGCCGATAAATTGGCGCCGATATCGCCGCCAATTTCCTGAACGTGTTTAAGATGTTGCCTGCTGAGCTCCGGTGGCGCCTCAGGCTCGTAATATACGGTTCGGCCGTACCGGTCGGCCAGAGTTCTTCGCACCGATGCAACTTGATAGATACCAGCTCATCCAATGACGCATATACAATTTACGTCCTCTGAGGAGAAAAATCGGTCCAACTTAAGAGTTACCTGTCATGCAGCAACCATAATTTACTCTTCAAAGTATTAATTTACAGAGACTGCATCATGTTCTTTCAAATCTATTTCTGCTACAGCTTGATTCTACATGTAATAGGATATGAAGTCCTCCAATAATTGACGTGAATTTATAGCAGTCATTTCGCAATTGACTTTTGCTTAAAACAGAATGACATTCTACTGCAGAAGGATGAAGAAAATAATTTAATGGTGATTTAAATTGTCAATGCTTTTGAAACATTCTGCGAGAAGAGTTATGGATCAATCGTATCTTCATGAAAAATATGAGATTGCGATTAAATTGAAACTGCTTCTTTAAGCTCGAAATGTTTTGAAGTAGGTCTTATAACTTAATAATTAAATTAAATTACAGCTGAAGGTAACGTCGTGTTAAACTCTTTTGAAGCTAGATTCTTGCTTCATCAATTTTGCTGATCTCATTTTATAAATTATTAAGATATTTTTAGATAAAATTGTTAAGAATTATCATAAGCAGAAATTGACAAAGGCATAACCACGGCTTTTTAGCTTGAACTACATTTGAGTTAATCGGGAATTTAATGGTACTTGGTGCATCTGGTTGTCTGAAAATCATGGCGCAAACTCGACGGCTATAATCTCTCTGAGCAAAGCGAACATTAGCAAGCTTCGTCAGTTGCGGCGGCGATTTTAATGTGCTGCGTGATTCTGAGTCGGCTGCGTGATGAGGCCTGCTAATAACCAGTCGCTCACACGTTTGCCCCCCTCTCTTCATCCTGGCAGCGACCCACCGAACTGTGGCATGTCGGCTTCTCATCAATCTTGTTAAATTACCCGCCCAACCAGGAGTCGTTCTCTCGCTCGTGGATTGATAAATTGCCTGATCCCGTCTCCCACAGACACGTAACTCGACGTTACGTCCTCGAAATCGAAATGCGCCGAAGAAAATCGAATTAACGTTCAGCACCCCGTTCACCAATGCCATCATTGTTACTGCAGGGGGCCTTGGTGTCTTGCAAGGCTGATCGAATCAAATAGAGTCGCCGTCAAGACTGAGATGCAGACCTCTCTTTCAATAAACGTATTAATCTTCAGTGTGATGGGTTCAATTTCTTCTCTATCTTGTCATAAGTATATGTATATCATATAAGTCATATATATATATATGTAACAACCCATCAGATACTCATGATAATCTCATGTGGATAAAATTATAAAAAAAGCAAAGCGCCACACTTTCAGACCTTCTCGAAGTGCAAGAGAGTGACGCGAATTTAAGCCCGTTCATTAGTTGAGGAGAAATCGATTTCTCAATTCTCAGATCATCCATGTTCACTTTTCACCTCAATTTTCTCATTTTCCCTACTTTTATTAAATTGTGCTTGATTTATTGTTAATTTGATGATTGATCGATAATTTATTTACGTTACATTCACCCATACTGAATTCTTATTATAATAAACGCGCAAAATATAAACGTACCGTTTTAAGTATATGTCTCACTCCATCCATAATGACGGCGACATTAATCGTCCCTTATTTCCCTAGAAGGCGTCATTCCTTTCTCAAGAAAAAAGCTAAGATGGTTTCGCAGATTCCGGACTTTTATCAGCTTCAACTTAAGAGGAACGAGTGATTCCCCGAAGGATTGTTATAATGAATGTGTGCGCGTGCATTGCATTCACCATTTCTCGGGTTATCCAGCTCGGGCTGCCGGAGTCTCATCTTAAACTTAAACCCCGGCTATATTCTTCCTATCTGGTCCCATCGCGCTAGGTTATCGCGTCTCATGTCTCGCGATGAAGATAACCATCGGCTCGTTACACCTCGCGGCGAACGTGTAACCCGCCATGGAAAAAGAAGGCATCGCCACCTAGTCGGATCACGAAACCAGATAGAAAGAAGGCCAACTTAAGCCGACTCTGATAGTGTTCTTAAGCTCGTGAGCAAAGCACCGAATAACCACACCGTTCGATTCTAATAGTGAACTTGAGGCTTTAGCGTTTGCCAAATGCAACCCAGACACTTTTCTCACCATAGTAATCCTTAAATACGACGCAGAAAATCCATTTGGTTTATGAGATGTAAAATACCTTTGTTCAATGAAAATGAGGAAAAACCTCGGTAAAAAATTTCGAAGAACACATCAATGTATCCTGCAAATTAAGTTGAAGTAAATTTATCATTGTGTTGAATTTTTCTCCAGAAAATGTAATAAGAATCTTTTTCTCTGTAACTTTACGCTGCTTTGTGCGGCATAGTTTTCCTGGAACTTGTACCAGAGTTTGTACATCTACACGAAAACATCTATACAGAAGTCAGCTCCCATTCCGAAAATTTTCTTGGGATATAAAACTTCCTATTATCATTCGAGACTCGTTTATTTCTGTACGTATTAGTAAGGCAAGTTTAGTGCAAGACTGAAGCTGTTATTGAGTAGACCGCATCTCTTGTGTTGCTCAGGCGGCTCCAGAGAAATCTTGTTGTGGAAACTCCATTCACCAGATTAAACAATAGTTGTTCCGCATAGTAGATTACTTTAGGGTAACTCCGATTGCAGTGTTTGAACGTCTTTTGAGGAAGCACCAACCTGATTCCCACCTCTGCAACAGGCGAAAGGACCTTTAGAACAGCTCAGGAACCAGCAACAGCCTGCTTCACGGCACTCACATACCCCTGACAAGGAGCCAGCAAATCACGAAGCAGAGATTACAGTCACTCCTTTGAGTCGCACAGTCCTCCTTCCAGCGAACATTAATTTTTCCTGCACCAACTACTCCGGCTTACCAATGCTCATTATAAACAATTTAGGAGAACCCTCCTCCTCTTTGCCAACGAAGAGGCAGAGAAATCGAGGAGAGAACCTCCTAATATCGAGAAGCACCCGCTATCTATCGTGCGCCGGAGCAATGCGACTTCATCTTGAGGCGGTTCCTCTACCCGATGGCCACACTCAAGCCTCTAGAGGAATCGACAGAATTCCTCTGGGGCGCCTACTGTGGTCCAAAGGTCATACCCGTATTTATCAGGGGGAGCGAAATAGTTCCTTTCAGGCGCGGAAAGGCGGAAACGAACCCCTTTTTAACAAATAATCCTTATTTAAAATAAAGTTAGTTATATTCATAAAAACTATTATATATCAGTCGTAAATACGCGAATATATCACAATAAAATATACAGGTTTATTAGGATTTTGATAGCTTGAATATCAAAATACTGATTTTCAAGACGCTATTCATCAAGAGGTTGATCAAGAAATGTAGAGTCAACAAGCTGATGAAAAAGATACATGACAATAAAATATACAGGTTGGCAATTACGCGATAGAAAATTATTATTAAAAGGTCCCGATAGCTACGGACCACTTGTAGCTTATATCGTGGATGCAGTACCGATGTCATATAGAGAAGCAATGTCAACCACTAATGCAAAAAACTGAAAGTGTGAAATAAAAGAAGAAATGCATACTGCTGAAGAAAACAAGACATGGAGTCTAGTTCCATTGTCATCAAGTAATCGCTCCATCGGATACAAATGGGTTTTTACAATAAATACTGAAGACAGATTTGAAACATGAATCGTTAGAAAAGGATTCTCTCGAGGGAGGAAATAGATAATTTTTAGACTTTTGCACAGGTTGTTTGCTATGAATCTATCAGAAATCTGTTGACCATGGCCAACAGAAGGGTCAATCTAATTATCACGAGGGTCAGACTGATCATATATTTGAGGGTAAACTATAGGACAGCCTTCTAGATAGTCAAACTGTTGATCTTTGGAGGGTCAAAATAAGAGAATCGACTCGATCATATCAGAGGGGCGACTCGATCATATCACAGGCTGTAATCTGGTGCGCGATTCAAAATCGTATCGATTCAATTATCTGAGGTGGTCGATTCGATTATCACGCAGAATGAGCGAAAACAAGATATACAACTTGAGCATCCCAGGGGGTCAACTTGATTATCGCGGATTGTTAACCTGAATATAAAGTGAGAATGAAATTGATTATGTGTAGGACCACCTAATAAACCAACCAATCGCCATTGTTCTGGATAATGGTCTGGCCCCTTCTAGACATGCTTTCGACTAGTTTTTCGGCATATTACGAAGATAAATAACACCATACCACCCTAATTCGTCAAGAGAGCTGTTTCAGGGTGAATACCCTGACAATCAATCAGCTAGAAAATTAGCCAGTAATGCAGAATACCATAAGCTCTCAAAACATATTGATGTGCGATTTCATTTTGTTCAAGACATGTTAAATCGAAAAGAAATTATAATTGATTATGTTCAATCTAAAGAGTAGTTAGCTGATATTCTTACAAAGCCACTACCAAAACAGCAATTTTGTATGTTGCGAGAAATAATGAGAGTGATAAAAGATTGAAATTAAGTGGGAGTCTTGAATTTTCCTACAGAAATGTAACAGGAATCTTTTCCTCCGTATATGAGTTTGCACCCACTTGAAAACATCTATACAAAGCTCTGCTCAAATCTTTGAAATTTCCCTAAGCTATAAAAATTTATCTGACCCTACGAGACTTCCGAGTCCCTTTTATTCCTGTACGTAAGAGTGCAAGGCAAGTTTAGTGTAAATACGAAGGTGTTGCTGAGTAGACCGCGTCTCTTGTAACCAGAAATCACTCGCACGTGTTTCGTTTATAGAAAGTGAAATAAAAATTCAAACCCTTGCGCCAAATGAGTTGACCAATAAGGTTTAGAGACTCAGCACAAAGTCAGCGTTTAGGTAACGCTATGAAGTTGTCTGAAATCCATGTCCTTTTAAGAATAGGATCTATTTCTTATTAAATAATTTACACTGATAAAAAACTAAACCTGCAGTTATTTAGCGAGTAAATAATCGTAACACATTGATTTCAGAATATTTTAAGGTATTTCAAAAGAATTTAAGGTTTATCAAGATATTTCAAGTATTTGGAGATGGTTCCTTTTTGTGAAGAGTTATCGATTTGCTCCACTGTGTAGTAATTGCTTTTATGCAAATCTTACAAGCTTCTGAGCCATCAGCTCAGATCTTTCTTGCGGGTTATTGGATCTTTTTACATAGTTTGTATTGAAAAAAGAGCTACGATAAACCAGTTAATAAATCAGAACTGATGTATAAAATGAGTGTGGTAGATTTTCCAAGGAGGGTACCAGTATCAGAACTGGTAGCTCAGAAGCAAACATATCGTCGTAACAACCTCTCATTATTCAAACTTACAGCGTTCCATCTATCTCAGTTTTACATCGCGAAGGTGAGCTGCGTGACGATGCCGTCATGCATTATTCACTGCTTCATATTGAAACTGCATCGAGTTTACATTGCCACACGGGGAAATGGAAACGCATTTTATCTTTCGCTTCAGGGACACTCGTCAAATAGGAGGGCGCCTGTGGTTTTCAGGCTGCAGGTACAAACTCAAATTGGAATTGTATTCGCATGGGATAAAAAGAAAAATAGCTCAAGGGTCCCTCCACCTTTTGCAAATATCTGTTCTATTCAGAAGAATAGAGTAATCTATAGTCCATACATTTTAGAGCTGATGCAAATTGATCTTGAAATTTGCCTTGACACAAAAATTATTCAGTCAAGCATTGATTTAACCGTGTTAAAAATACAGCATAATATACGGAAATTTTCATTTTTATATCTCTTTTGTAAAGATTCCTTGAAAGGCACTAGTAAAGACTTGAGAATTGGACCTTTATAATTTAAAAATGACCTTAGGGTACTAATGTGTCGAATAGCTTTTTCCATTCATAATCAGTCAAATAAATCAAACGAAGAAGGTATAATATGTAACTTTCAATATATTCCTGGGCATTATGTTGCCCTCATTCTCGACTTTTGGTGAAAATCTCTGATCGTCAGATCAGGGAATAGATACATCTTATAAAGACTGAGAAATCTTAGTGTCTATTCTTAAAACGTGGTGACATGTGCCTATTACGTCTTATGTGAGACCCCATACCTGTTTCGAGCGAACAATGACGTGCGGTGATGTATGTGGGTTACGGGTCGAGCAGCTGTTGCCCTCGACAACTGGTTCCTCACACTCCCGTGGGCGCTTACAATGTCACAATGATGTGTGAGCACTTGTGACAGCATCGTGTGGGTACTTCATACTGCATTGGAGTTTGTATTACTAGCGCTTGGTTGCACGCAGGGGGCGACTCTTGACGCTCTTCGAACAATGTAAACGGCTCGAGAATTTCCAAACCGGGACACAGGAAACCGATATTATAAGCCTGATAAGCTTTTACAGCGATAATTTAAACTATTGAATACTTGATCATGCGGTTCCTACTGTGTTACGACTGTGTTCATCAGTATAAAAGAGAAGAAGTTTATTCAAAGATATACGCAGTTCGAGAATCTACTGGTTGCCTTCTTGAATAACACAAGTCAATTGCTAGCTATGAGAAATCTAATGTCAATCTCATTTTTTCTCACACTACATTTTCTAATATTTTCATTTTCAATCGAGACGACTTAAGTTATAATCTCACACAAGTGCCTTTAATTACAAACATCAAACTGTGTCTTGCGAAGGGATAAATGACAGTCAATAATAAGAGAAGACTCGTTAAAGCGATGATGGCTGAGTGATTATTTCTTGCCGGATTCTCTCGAGCACGCCTTATCCCGTTTTGAGTGCTTTCCGCTCTTTTTGCCAAAGTTCGAAGAAGCGACACGACAGTCCTTCCGGAGAGGCGTGGCTGCCAAGCACGTTAACGAGTCTTGCAGAATCCTCGACTCGCCATCTTGAGTCTTAACTCGACGGTAAATGAACCCCCATTATCTTTCTCTCCGAAAGATAATGGAATAACATGGCGGTGAAGTCGTTTGTCACGTGAAATTGTTTCCTTACATTTTTTCTAATAACTCTTCCTCAGATTTAAATAAAGAGTGATTTCACAATAATGAAAACGTCTTGGACTTTTTAGAGAAGGTTTAATGTAGATTGTTAAGTTTTGTTTGCTGATTGTTGACCGGTTGGGAAATTTGGTGTAATTCTACAATCAGTTGAATAGTTGATTAAACTTTGCGGGAAAGTGAATTTCACCGAAAATTTATTGATGTATTTGTACATTTGCACAACCCTCCTTATCTAACCTTTGCCGTCTGTAAAGCTTCAGGTGGAATCGCAGTGTAAAGATAATCTTTGGTTCATCTCGCATGTATGGTCGCAGAGCTATTGAAAATCATTCGCCATCTCGTGCAACATCCATTGAGCTCTTTTGCGGACTTTCTTCACGAACAAGCTTCTGCGATCGGGAGGGTTTATATTTTTCGGCTAACAAAAGGTCGTTAAAAATCCGTTAGATACGGTTGTCAGATAGGTGAGGATCTAGCGCGGTTACCAGAAGAGAAGCTCTCAGGTTGAGTTCTTTTGTGCGTGATTTGAATGCAATCGGGGAGCTAATCTCCGATCAGTGTCGAGCGTAACGCGATCCGACACTACGTGACGTGATGCTGGCTCGATAACTGACGAATGCAAGCCCTTCAACAGTCTATAGCCCTTACCAAAGAGGACAGCAAAGCTGGTAGGGAAATTATAATATAAACTACACTCAAGCGGTAGGTGTCTAGTTGCACCAAAACTCGATTAAACCAATGACCATTTGATCTCAACTATTTGCTATTCAAATGAACAGTAAAATAGAATTTTTAAAAATAAATAAAAGTTCGATAAATTTTCTGTCCAAACAAATAAGTTTAAAAGTTACAAGAATTTTTCTATCTTAAAAAAGAGATGTTACCAATATATCGAACAGATTGTTGTCGAAAACCTGATTTGTTACTTTTGAAATTGCGTAAATTTGTGTGAATGTATCGAACTTGAAAACTATCTTCAGAGTATTTTCGTTGTCAAAAAGATTACTAATAAAAAGGTTATATAGAGATAGAAATTAATTTAAGGTCATAAAAATAGTTATTTTTATGTCAAAAATAAATTATTAGTGAAGCAAGAAAATATTTCAAAATATAAGGTCAGTGAACAATATTCGTGATATTAAAAAGATTACTCATAGTAAACTTATTTTCATGTGTTTTTGATCAGTTTTTAATATATTAATATATGTATATTTCGTATATTTACATATCAATTACCAGCAGAATTATGAGACTTTATGGGATTATAAAGTATTTTAAAGAGATTTGACTATATATTTTGTAGAATTTTAGGCATATAATTTCAGAAACTTTTAAGAGATTTTTAGGCAATTACGAGATTTCATTGGATTTTCAGGAATTTCAAGTTATACATTTCATGGGATTTTAAGTCATTTTATTGGATTTGATGATATTTTGGGAGATTCTAAGTCATTTTAATGCTTTATCATTTAAGTAAGATATTAAGTAATTTTAAAGACATTTAGTTCCAGAAACTGAAAGAATAAGGTAAGATTTATAAGTATTGGATTTTCACGAATTTCATAAGTTTTAATAGGATTTTAAGTAATTTTATGGGATTTGATGATATTTTTTGGGGATTCTAAAAATTTTTAAGCGACTTTAACATAGTTTATGAGATATTGAGTAATTTTAAGGACATTTATTACCAGTAAAGAATTTGGTGAGAATATATTAACTTGTTTTGAGGATTTTCAACGGATTTTACGAGATTTCATTGAATTGTCAGGAATTTTAAAAGATTTCATGACATTTAAGGGGATTTTAAATAATTTTAAGGAATTTTACGATATTTTGTGGGATATTTAGGTCTTTTAAGGAATTAAAGAGATTTTACGAAATTTCAGTGGATTTTCAGAAATCTTAACAAATTTAATCAGATTTCATGAATCTTTGAGTAATTTTAAGGAATATCAGTGAGTTTGCGAAAATTAAAGGAATTTCACGAAATTTTAAAAGATAAAAAAGGTATTTTAAGGAATTTTATGAGGCTTATGGCGATTCCTGACATTAGATAAGGAATTACAAAATTTTATATATTTTATTGTATGGAGTATTAAGTAAGTTTAAAGACTTTTAATGAATTCAAGGGATTTTATGGAATTTGAAATACTTGTAAGATATTTGACGGTTTTAAATTAACTTATTTTGATATGACTTTCAAGAGAATCCCATGACATGTCATTGGATTTTTAATAATTTTAAGAGGTTTTACGATATTTTAGTGATATTTAGTAATTTTAAGGACTTTTAAGTAATTCAAAGGATTTTACGAAAATTCATTGGATTTTCAGGAATTCTAAGAGATTTAATTAGATTTAATGGGATTTTGAGTATTTTTAAGAAATCAAGTGAATTTACATTAAAAGGTAACTCACCAAATTATATTTCAAGAATAAAAAATTCTTAATTCTTTTTTCTGCTATAAAAAGGTGCGTGCAAAAACGAGAAACTAATTATTGGATTATAATTGCTAGTTTTTATAAAAAAGAAGATGGACAATTTTAAAGTTGCCTATTTCCTTGAGAATTGGTTCCTTTACATTACTTTCATAAATTGTGTCTAGTTAATTTTTACCGAGAATTTTAATTATATTATACAATTTAAAATCCATTTTTCCCGAAAACTTCTCACAATCGAGAATATTCTCGAGAAAGTTCCCATATATATTCTTCTATTATTCGTTCTCGAGAATTTAAAAACTCTGGATGATGAGCCCCGAGCATTTGGCCGTCACAATGATGGAGTAGCACAAAGGTTGACATGACAATCTGATTTTTACGATGCATTCAAAAAATATGGTAGATTTATGAGACCAATAGATGATTTTGTCGATGGTCGTTTGACGATCGGAAAGTCGCAAAGTGAACGTCATTCGTCACGCGAAAAGAAGAGATAAACTATAAAGAAGAAAACAGAATAGGGAGGGATGAAAAATGGGTCGAGGCTTTGCTGGAAGGTGATTCGATCGGGGGAGGTGTAGCTGGGTCGTCAGGCACATGATAGAGTGGGCCTATGCGTTTCTCTCGTAAATAGCGTGATTGATCGATATTATATTCATAACAGGCAACGACTTGTCATCAATCATGCCCCGCCGCGTATACATAACTTCGGGTCTCGGTAATATACGTACCTAAACTAGAATAATACATCGCGCCTTCAGTTCGCATGTTGTACATCGGGTGCTCTAGAAACATTTGCATCCCCTGCTTTGGAAATGGCATCAACCACGAGGGCGCCTTAAAATTCATGCTACAAAGAGATTTAATGCTCAAGCACCTTCTATTCAAATTTCAATCTATACGATTCTTCAAGGTATCAGATATTTCTTCTGAAAGAATAAAGAATGAAGAATACCTTTGTCACTCCTTTCAAGGATGAAGATTGGTTCCCTGCTTGCGCAGAATGAGAATGCAGATTATGTATAGAAACGATTAAGATTAATATTCAAATACCTTTCTGATTTCCGCACCGTGAATATTCTGGGAAAAGCTACTGTATATCATCTCAATAATGCGAAACCAAACGAACTGGGGTTTTTTGTTCATGAATTTGTTTTATATTGCCTGCGGTTTATCGAACTTGAAGATTCTATATTTGCTGAAACTTTTACGAGTCATCAATGAAATCTCTATTTTTCTGCTCTCTGCTTTTCAAACTGTTTTAGTGTTGTCCCCTTATACGCTCGGCTTTCCCCATTTACATACTGCACCCACCTATCCACCGCGAAATATGGACTTTTCCCAAGTTCGCTCGAATCCTCGTGCAGGTGTACCATTAATCTGAAATGTCGGCGGAGCCAAGATTCCCGACATCCGGAGGTTGGGGTTGAAATGTGTTCTCTCTATAATACTTTAGGTATCTGACACTCTATATTGGCAAATGGGATATCAGGCTTGATCCATTAGGTTCGGTGATTGCTGTAATGACGTTAATGCTTTTAAAAAATATTTTCATTCACGAGAATGGATCGGAATAAGTTGTTCGGGTTTATTTATCACCTCGCTTACTTGATATATCAATCAGGGGGTCGAATACGTAAAATTTTATATTTCACTTTTCACCATTCACATTTCAAATTTTACAGTTTAAAACCTAAAGATTTATTGTTTAAAATTATCGTTTACTGTTAATGCTTTGCATTAAATATTACCATTAACATTTGCTATTAGCATTTAACATGACAATTTCACCATTAAAATTTCCCATTCATGGTGAACAGTGTGAACATATCACAGGGAAGCCAGGGAAATATCAGTAGGGAATAAAAAAATTTATCATTTTTTTCCCTTGATTTTGTCAAATCAAGGAAATGTCAGGAAATGCTAGTAACTGTTAGGGAAAATAGAAATTAACAATTACGTATGCTGTGTTATTATTATCGTATTACATACATAGTTCTTATAGTTTATTTAACAGATTTTAAAAGCTTTCCAAAAATTTCAGGGGATTATAAAGAATTTCGACACATTTTTTTAAATTTTCTGGGTTTCTAATTATTTCAAGAGATGTTCAATCATTTTAAGGTTTTTAGAAATTTAATGGAATTACAATAGGTTATTATGTTATTTAAAAGATTTCGTGGAATTTTAAAGGATTTCACGATGTAACCCTAAAGTTATTCAAACTTCTAATTACTCTTTATTAATGTTACTTTAAACTTTTATCAACAATATATAGTGAATTTTATGGATTTTTACGAATATAAGTAATTTAATTGATTTTAAGTATTTTTAAAGTTCAACATAGAATTTTAAAGGATTTTCAGAAATTTTAATATTGTTGAAAGATTCCCTAGTATTTTGTGGAATTTTATCGAAAATCAGGAGTCGAAAAAAAGGAATTTCAGCAGATGTTGAAGGATTTTAAGGTCATTTTAAGTAACTTTGTGGGATTTGATGATAATTTTGGGGATTCTAAGTAATTTCAAAGGATTTTAAGGTATTTTATGAGAATAAGAATTTTTAAAGCCTTTTATTTTAAAAAATGTTAAGAGATTTGTTGAGAATCATTGAACTTTCAAGTATTTTTAAGTATTTAACGAGATTTTACGGAATTTTGAATAATTTTAAGAGATTTATTGAGACTTAATTGACTTTTTGAGTAATTTTAAGTAATCTCAAGTGATTTTACGAAATATAAAAGAATTTCATAAGATTGTATAGAATTTTAAGTAATTTTAACGGATATAACAATAGATTTTGGAACTTTAACTAATATCAAGAAATGTGAAGTGAATTTATAAAATTTAAAGGAATTTCACCAGATTTTAAAGGATGTTAAAGGGATTTTATGATATTTTATAAGAGATTAAGTTATTTTTAAGGGATTTTAAAGAATTTTACGAAACTTATGAAGATTTCTAAAATTATTCAAGCGATTACAAGTTTCTATATTTCAAAAATTATAAATTTCCCAATTATTTTACATACTAGAAAAAGGTGCGCAAAAACGAGAAATTATGATCAATTATTAATTATTTCAAGTAATTTAAATAAACAATGACTTAGTTTTGCTTCAGGAAGCAATTCATTGTAATTTGACATTCTTTCTCAAAGCTAGATTTAAACGAAGGTGTGCCTTATCTCGGTGTCAGGGTTGTTAAAAAAAGGCATCTGGCTGGGTAAACATTTTCTATTATGGCAGGGAAGAAATAACTGGTTTTTAATTGGGGCTCGAGTGCACCTCGTACGAGTATTCATGCTCTTGGGTGTGCTCTTATTCGCTGGTTGATGGTAGTGCATGACAATGGGGTTCAGTGCTGACACGGTAGCCTTCCCTTAGCTGCCACTCAAAGCCCCTCAGGTAACGCGATCCCAGCAGCCTAAATAAACAGTCTAGAATAAATAAAAGCTATTTGAAACATCAGACCAGTGTTTGCCTAGCTGTCAGGGTAGTGGATGGCAAACGAGCTCTACTCTTGGTCGGAATGGATATTGAATCGGTCGCTTTCAGCCCACCGCCTACGCCATTCGGTATTATACCACCGCAGGCATTAAAATAATAATGTTTCTATCAATGGAACCACAGCTAATACGATCGACCTGACAAAAGTCCTCTAAAAAGATTTTCAAATCGATCCGTCAAGTATATGCTTGCCTAATTCTAATCCTTGTTTCTCTTAAAATTGCCACTCTCCACCTAAACAAACTCAAACTAACATTTGCCGCTCACAAAGTGTAAGTTATTTCAACATAGGATTTCAATACAAGAGCAAAAAATTAGAATTCCTAATTTATTGTAATAAATCAGCAAGTAGAACGAAGTTACAATGTTACAAGTGAATGACATTGACAGTCGCTGTTCTTTCGTCTATCTTGCAAGCTGTCAATCAGCGTGACATCAAGCGACGCCCTCTTTATTATACATTCAATTATTAGGCGCTGCATATGACAAGCGCTATTGCATATTTATATCTGCCAGCGAAGTCGAAACTCAGCAGGATAAGGAGAGAGGGGTTTCTCTGACAGCCTGTCACGAGCATACGTTATCCTTAATAAACGGGGATACGCCGAGACGATGGTATAATTTCAATATGGAAGAAGAAGCTATCAACTCTTATACGTAACCAGATTATTATGATGATATTGTGCATCTTGACTGCATCGTTTACAATGACGAATGTCGAGATGCATTAACTATTATCGGCTGCTAAACACCCGTCTCAGTAATTGATACTGTTATGCATGAAGAAACTTTCAGTCCACTTATGATCTATTTGAGAGATATGTCAGTACCAGTTTTTCTCTTAAAAAGATATTGATATTAATTTAAAGAGTTTCCGCTTTTGGTACCTTGAGCATCAATATTTTCTTGACAAATATTATTCGGGATCAAAATAAAATCTCCAGTTTCAGAAGTCGGAAGTCTTGTATTATCGAAACGTCAAAGTTACTCGAAAAGTAAACATCAATATTTAATTTAGCTACCGTGGTGTTCTCTACGGTTTAAAATATGTCGCAAAGTGGCATTTTGATGAACACACAATGGAAGATATTCGCCTACAAAAGATATATTCGCCCACGAAATGGCGAGCACTGAATGAACGTGTGCGGACAAACATCGCCCACGGCGATTGGGTCTATACGAGAACAAAAAAAAACAGTCTTGTTTTCGTTGCCTATCGTCGCCTGCTTTGATATACGATACTTTTCTGCCGTGTGGGCCACAGCATTCGAAAGGTGACTGTCCACGCATAACTGCCTCTTGCTGCCTCTTTATGCAAACCTATCCTGACAAGCATTGATGGAAGGGAAAAAATGACGCAGTGAAAAAAATTCGAAAACAATTTAGGATCGCAATTTTTGTTTTATTTTCATCATTTTTTTTTCGCCGGGAAGGAATGAATGGAATTTATTCAAGATTGGACAGTATTTTATTAATACTTTAAAACATCTGTTTTAATTTTTTCAGGCCATTTCAGTAATAAATGTGGGTAATACGGGTGGCCGCCCGTCGAGCCTCGCCTCGAATTTGCGCCGTCCTTCTGCAGGCTACAAGCTGCATTAACATTTTCATCTGAAATCAAAACGGTTCCGTGATTATTTTAAGAACAGGTTTCTTGAGAATATGAACCCAGTCCCGATCGAAAACATAGATTTCATGCGTTTGAAAAGTTCTTAATTGAATAGGTACAATTTTTTGGCACTTTTTAAAACTGTTTTGCAATTAAAAAATACCTTAAACAATAATATTGAATCAGAGTTAGCTTCAATTAGAGCGAAATGATGTAAAGAAAATATTTACCAATGATGAAATGAAGTGACTTGATAAAGTTTTCGCTCCTCAATGGAGTGACTTAATCATACTCAAGAACACTTTAATAAGGACACCCAACTCCGCTGGAGGGGGTGAGCCAGAAAAGGTAGTGGACGGTGGTGGGGGTAAACAACTATCGCTACGCAAAGACACTGCGCATATACTCTGCGCAGTGATACTCGAGTATCACCGTCTACTACACTTTACGGCTGACGACTGCCTTACCCCCTCCACCGGAGTTAAGCAATTATAATTTTATGATCTTCAGCAAGTGTAAAAAGATAACAAGAACACTTAACAAATATGATTTTTGTTATGATGATTTATCCCTCATAAATCAATCCCATACTGTTTTGTCATAACATTCCAATGAAGGAAAACATATTAACTCAAGAATTAATACAATCATTCTCTCTGGAGACTCAGTAGTCGTTTTATGATTTGTATTTCGTATTATCATCCTGATGCTTATTACTATACCGGAAACACAATGTAGATTCCTTTTCTTCACATGCGACTACCGCTCGACTTTGAAATAAGTATGTGCTGTGAATTCTTGATACAGCTTGTCAGCTTAGACTATTGAAACATGTCATTAATATTTCATTTTTAGCGGATTCACCGTGATACATGACTAGCGTCTGTGGTCCTCGAAAGAGAAAAGTTTCAGAGACACATACAGCATAAATAATGATGTCTTCTCCTAACTTCCATTCAGTTACCACTCCCTGTAACGAAGGGGAGTCTTCCACCAGTGAGTGACTGACAAACCCCTCTGTCCACGTCATATTTCATAATGTATAAACGAGATTAGGATGCATTGTGACGGGACTTAAATCTCATTTACATGCTAATCTCTTTACGCGTTTCGGATGCATCTTCTGTTAGTAAGGATCTCACTCCTCAAAAAGAGGCAAGGAAATAGAAATGTCATGCAGTTCTACGAATTGATGTTAAGGATTATATTAACTATCTATCTATTTATCTATCTATATATTTCTATTATGATAATATAAAACTGAAACTTTAAATGGAAAAGTCCATTCGAATATATTTATTTATGTAACGCAGGCATAATTTAATCGTTTTATCAGTCTCTTTATAGTTCTGAAAGTGACCTTTTACGCGATTGGTGGGGCGTATACTGTACGATTTTCTCTATATAATAATCCTAAGACTATTATAACGTTATAATCGCAAATCTGGCTGTGCCTCGGTCTATTATCCTACTTCGATACTGATACCTGTGTGCGTTCAATGCTACTACATCTATGTCACTTTTGCTATCACAATCGTCACAAAATTTGTAATCCGTCCATTCTGTTCATTCTATTAACGATGGAAAAAGGAAATCGTGATGACAGTGGTTAATTTCTTACGTCCAAACCACCCGAATCTGACAAGAAAGGCTAAAAGCCTCTACTGATACAACTTATTAATAAAATTCTTACAAAAACTTTCTTAATATATAGTAAAGGTCTTTATTCGCCGAGCGGCAGTTTGCGTTACAAGTCAAGGCGAACGCTCGCTCGGCGTATAAAGACCAAATTTCACTATTAGGTGTGGCACAATTGTACTATTAAACAATTGTTTCTCGATAAAGTAACTCAACACAAGAAGTTACTACAATTTCTCATAGTCTACTTTGAAGCCCCGTGTAACTTTCCCAATTTGTCGTTGACTCGATTATCGCCAGCACCGGGAAACCCTTATTCGATTTGAAAGAGCCGCAGGGCTTATAGCTTGTTCACATGAACGAGCAAGAACAGAAGGGAACTTGGATGTCTGGGCAAGTATCCAGATCGGGATCGGCCAATTGTATTCCCGAGCGAGTCTTCTTTTCGGCGACCTAAAAATCCAATCCAAGTTCCTACCAAACGATCTCGCGGGACCTCCTTGTCGTGGACCGTACATTGTTCTAAATCGTGCGACCCACCTTTGTAGAGCCCGGCTTTATGCCAGCGTGAACCAGCCAACTATATGCCGTGCAAGAAAACACAAACTTCATACGTTACGAGGAAACTACCGCATCGAGGGTGGCGAGGGTGAAGGTGGAGGAGAACAAAAGACCTTTGCAGGGACATTAAGAAACAAGAAAATACGTGGCGCTCGACTATACAGACGCTCGTAAAGAAAAAGCCATGGAGCTTGCACGACTACACAGTTCCGAAGACGAGCTTTCTGGAAGAAGTTATTCGGCGAATTTCGAGGAAGAACTTTTTTCCCATTGTGAAATATACCAGTTGCATGTCCAATATTCTAAAACAAGATAACTTTGCTGAAATATTCAACTGGATTTTTTCTCGTAAGTAGGATTCAGGTTTCATTAAAATGAAGCTAAATTTGAAATTGACATTAACTACAAACCTGTATCTGAATTTCAAAAGAAACTAGAACTCTAGACATCGTGAGATTTCTACCCAGGTGATGAAGCTGAAGAGAGGATGTAAACGGTAGAAAAGCTACGAGCCGGATCAATATCAGTTTTCCCAAGAAGTGCTACCAATCCTGTCACTTTTCGCGTCTTGCTATCCCAGCTTATCCACTATATAGGTAGACTGCTTATGCGGAGAATGATTATCCGGGCACTTCGGACCGCTACCTACCGTGTTTCTTGATTACTATCGGCACAGCTGCGCCCACAATTTGTGTTTCCCGTCAACCGAACGTAAGAGAGCCGTCCGTCAACGTCTGGCCCATAACGATGCAGAAGCCAGAACCTCGGCAAGTCTGCTTAGATAGGTGCTTATAGGTGTATCAATCTGAAATAGTGTTGGAATACTGATCGTGAATGTGGGCAAAGGAAAGAAATAGAAAGAACGAAATACGACACCGAATGAAAGGATCTCTCGACAGCCACCGTGATCGGTTGTTAAGAAATCGTATCCAGCAGTAGCTTGCCTAAATTAATAATATGTTTAGTGGACCCTAAAATTGCACTATCGCCCAATCGAACTGGAGAATAATTCTAGAGAATAAATTTTAAATCCTTTGAAGTTTTTTAATTCTAATATATCTTTAAAAAATTGCATTGCTCGTGTATGTGTATATGGTAGTTGTTAATTTAGGATCCGGAGGGGTATCGTAATTCAAATAAATCCAATAGATGGCGCTTCGATCAGGTAGTCCGGTTTTTCAATTGTTTGTATAGCAAAATTACTAAAATGCATTAATAACTTGATACTTTTTATAAATATAAAAAGAACATAGTTTTTAGTAACAATAAGAGTAGCTGTTATTAATCCTTTTATAAAAAAGACATGCATTTCAGACAACTCCATATTCCGTTCCTCATTATACATAACCTTTTAGCTAACTTTAGGCGTAGTGCGCCAACCTTATTGGTCAATTGATATGGCGCACGAATTTAAATTGTCATTTCAGTTTCTATAGACGAAACACGCGCACTCAATCTCGTAACGTAAAAAAATTTATGAAAACGTGTAATTCAATATTAGGAAAATTAAATATAAGGAATATGACTCAAAAAAAAATGATTCAAAAATACCGACAATCTCATAAAAATTTAAAAACTGACTTTGACGCTCAAAACGAATTTGCACCGACATTAAAATGATCGTGGGTCGTTTTAGACCCAGTGCGAACTTGAACTGCTGAAGAACGAACTTTTAAGACAATGTTATCATGCGAGAAACGCGATTCATCACAGAGGGTTTTCTAGTCCTAAAATTTTTTTAGGGTCAAGGTAGGAATTTAAGAGTTTTATAAGATTTCATTGGATTTTTAGGATTTTTAGGATTTTTAGGCCGCTGTAGTCGCACTACTTCCCTTTCTATGTTTTTTTCTACATTCAATGACAATGCTAATTCATTATCTAACAAGACAGCCTTTAATTTAAACATGGCTGCCTTCATTTCTATACTTTTTGAATTCGATTCGAGATTTTCATGCGGTGTCTTTTTTATAATAGGATATTAAGTAATTTTAAGGACTCTTATTTCTAGTAATTTTAAGGAATTTGGTGAGATTTCATTGTATTTCAAGAATTTTAAAGTATTTAACCAGGTTCATAGAAATTTGAGTAATTTAAAAAGATTTCATGGGTTTTCGAATAATTTTAAGTAATGTTAAGGAATATCAAGTGACATTTAGAAACTTAAAGAAATTTCATTGATTTCAAAGGATTTTAACCCAAGGCAATCTCACCTCAAGGGATTTACGTAACAGTCACATGGGGTATGTCACACCCCAATGGATTTATAATACTGCAGAATTTTACAGAATTATTTTATGAATACAAAAAAAATTACAATACAGTTTAAACCCTTCTCAATCAATTTATGAAAAAGTAAAGTAAATGTTTTTATATTAAATTTGTTTTAAAAATTTTTAACTCTTAAATTTTTAGAGAGATAAAGAGCTGGAAAATTTTCTGGGGTGTGATACATCTCAAGAGACTGTCTTGTAAAGTAATTCTAAAGGATACAACGAGAAGTTGTGGAATTTTAAAGAAAATCAAGCGATTTTACAAAACTTAAAGGAATTTCACCAGATTCTGAAGGATGTTAAAGGGATTGGATATAGTTCCGAATAGTGGTTACCCCGGATTTATTTGATACTACATATACTTACGTATTTTGACGTGCTGATTACGAAAATGATAGTGAAAGTTGGCGCAAATTTGAATTTAATGAGAAAAATCATAAAAACCCCATTAAATCATGATTTTTTGCGATTATCTCAGCTAATATGCAAACTTTAAAAAAATGTTTCACACAAATGTTGTAGATTTCATCGAAATACACATTTTTTGTTTCAATCATTTTTTTTTCTGCGAGTGATAGTTTTCGAGAAAACCAAATATATCGATTTTTATCTATAAAAAAATCCATATACCATGGCTCTTCATATTCTAAATGGAAATCAATGTAAAAGAAAATTACTATAAAGAGAATGGTAAAGGAAAATGGCAATGGGAATGGTAAAAGGAAATGGTAAAGAGAAATGGCAATGGAAATGACAAAGGGAGTGACAAAGGGAATGGTAAAGAGAAATGGCAATGGAAATAGCAAAGGAAATGGTAAAGGGAAATGGAAAATGGAATGGCAAAGGGAATGGCAAAGGGAATGGTAAAGGGAATTGGAAAATGGAATGACAAAGGGAAATGGCTAAGGGTGTGGCAAAGGAAATACTGAAGGAAATGACAAAGGGAGTGGCAAAGGGAATGGTAAAAGGAAATGGTAAAACGAAATGGCAAAGAGAATGGCAAACGGATTGGCAAAGGGAAATGGTAAAGGGAAATGATCAAAATAATGCTAGAGGGAAATGGTAAAACGAAATGTCAAAGAGAATGGCAAACGGAATGGTAAAGGGAATGGAAAAGGGAATGGCAAAGCGAATAGCAAAAAGAGTGGAGAAGGGAATGGTAAAGGGCATGGTAAAGGGATATGGCAAAGGGAAATGGCAAAGGGAATGGTAAAGAGTGAGAAGCTTAAGTATAGGTACCACACCAAAAGGTGTAACCAACCCTAAATCTTGGGATTTTGGGTACATTCGCGTATGCTCGACAGCTTAGATTTTATAGTATTTATAATAATATTTTTCAATATGAGAAAAGAGAATCCAAATAAAGTAATTAAGAATAGCAGTTAAATTTTAAATCGGGATGATTGAGAAAGGCAGTTGTAAATAATATTTATGGTTTCACACCTGATTTCAATAGAGTCAATAAAGATATTATTATTCATAAACAAAGCCCTCAATAAAGTAAACAAAGCAATCGTTAAGAATGAGTCAAGTAGTGATAAATACAAACAAATAATAGATTTTAAATTACTGATTGACATACAATAACGATAATATTCCGAAATACTCGAAATTATTTAAATAAAAGAATAATATCAATGCGCATAACACAAAATTAGAGATAAAATGCGGATTCAAATATAAATAGGCGATACAGCGCATAAATAAGATGCATATCAATAATATC
>UCOK01009014.1:0-41581 GCA_900474325.1 Synergus umbraculus
ATTTTGTACAATTACAAATTTCTAATAATTTTAGGGAATTTTGGAGAAATATTTCTGAGTTTGAAAATATTTTAGGAAATTTGTAAGGATTTCATGGAATTTGATGAGATTTCTAATAATTTTAATGTATTTTAAAGAATTTAAAGGTATTTTAACTGTTATCATAAAATTTTAAAGAATTCTAAGAAGTTTCTGAAAATTTTATGATATTTAAAAAGGTTTTTGGGATTTTAAATGTTGTAATAGAATTTCCAAGAATTTTAGGACAATTAAGAGATTTTAATGACTTTTAAAACACTTTATTGGCATTTTTAAGGATTTTATCAAATTTTATGAGATATCTTATACTTTTAAAGGATATCAAGAAAGTTTTCTGATTTTGAAAAGATTTTATGGAATTTTTAAAAATTTTATCGAAGCTAACAAAATTTTGTAATACTTTTAAGGGATTTTAAAGAATTTGAACAGATATTTGAAAAAAATTTTGTTTTTATAAAAGATTTTGTAGAATTTACAAGGATTTCAAAGGCTTTCGTAAAATTAGAAAGACGAGAGCAAACTAACAAAATCGCAATTATTTTGTCTTCCTTCTTATACAACTTCAAGTCATTCAAAAGCATTCTACATTTTTTAACCTTATCTTGAGTCCCACATCGTGGGCCTTATTATTCTCGTGATAATTAATTTACCTACTACTTATACTTAAATATATAATAATTAAATATTAATTAATTTATTTTCAGTCTTATATTTTGCTTCCATAATTTGGATCTCAATTTTGGGCCTTACTTCAGGATTTCATCCTTATCTATTAGATAATATTTTTCTAGCCCCATATTTTTTCCTCATATTTTGATTTTTATTTTTTATTCCTGCGGTTTTCCACATACTTTGAGCCTTATTTCTCAGTCCTCTGTTTTCCACATACTTTGGGTCTTATATTTGGGTCCCATGATTTAGTACTTATGATTTTTTGCCTTTCTTTTGGATTCTAAATTTGGCCTACATTTCGTTTCTTCTTTTTCGTTCTTCTTTCTGGATATTTTTCACTAATATCCAAAATATCTTGGGCCCTATATTGTGGGTCTTCTATCCTTGCATTTGTAATTTTTTTTCTCTCTTCTCATTTCCTTCCTTGATTCCCTCCCTTTCACCCTTGGATTAAAAAGAGGCATTGTGCTGACTTATGGCCTATGCCCTAAATGGAAATAACACGTCAAATAATTGCTTGGACGCATGACACACTCCTTCCTTTGAATTCGCGGCACATGACTCTAAACGCATGCGCAATGATAAGTACAGTGCGTACGCGCATGCATTGAATGCATAAAAAAAAAGGGGATAAAAAAGAATGAACAAAAAAACTTGAATGACTAAACCCGGGGAAATTGCCACTTCGAGGGAAATATGTACATGTGCAGTGTGTTGAATAACAGATTCGAGTGAAATACGTACTACGAGAAGGACTTGGGTGTGGGTTTGAATGAGAGTCCCGTTCGCCCAACCAAATGGAAATTCAACTCACTGGGATAGAATTTTATTGTGCATAACGTATACGATATATGTCTTCATAAATGGGATATATTTGATTATATTCACAATATATTAACTGAATTGTGTTATAAATTATACCGCATCTCTTTAACATATTTACGTAATCATATTTAAACGTATAATATATAATACCTATATATATATAGTATCCTGCCCTATAGCGAAAGGTTCGGATTAAAATTCATTGCGAACCAATCCGAAATTTTCCGAAATTTGAATCCGAAGGAAGTTTTCAATCCGAATTAATCGTAAGCCCATTGAAAATCAATCCGGACCTATAATCTGAATTAATCCGTATGAATTCGGTCAATTCGATTTAATCCGAATATTCAATTAGAATAAATCAGTTCAATGCGAATGAATTCGAATTTTTCGGAATCATCCCGTGATTCGGATAGATCGGATTAATTCGGTTCAATTCGGATTGAAAGTTCTGATTGAGCGAATTCAATCGGATTAAAAGTTCGGATTGAAAAATTCTTTCGGATTAGATCGGAATGAAACTGTTTGGTTCGGATACAAATTTCGGATTGGTTCGGAATTCACTGACTAACCAGTGAAAAACCACAGAGTAATCAGTGTAAATTGTTACTGATCACATTCGGTAACCAAGTATATGACTCACTCCCTTAATTTGAATCAATTAATATTTACTTATCTATCAGCTTAAAGTTACTAAAGTTTCAGTAAGCCTCACTGATTTTTCAGTATATTTTTCTGATGAAGAACAAGTGTAATTATCTGAATTTTAATTAACCAGTAAGGAACCGCTGAATCAAATCTATAATGATTTTTACAGATTAATCAGTAAATTTTACTGAGTATTTAGGATTTTTTACTAATTAATCAATTAATTTGACTGATTAATCAGTACATTTAAACTTATTTATTGCATAACTTGATTGATAATTATTCCAGTGGATTTGGCCGGTTTTTCAGTGGTTTTTCTGACTCATTACTAAACTTAACTGTTTCATTAGTGGATTAGATTGATTAATCTGTAGTTTTTTCTTATTTAATACTAAATTTGACTGATCAATCAGTACTTTTCTACTTATTTATTGCATAACTTGATTGATAATTATTCCAGTGGATTTGGCTGGTTTTTCAGTGGTTTTTCTGACTCATTACTAAATTTAACTGATTAATTAATGGATTATATTGATTAATCTGTAGTTTTTTCTGATTAAATACTAAATTTGACTGATTCTTCATTTTCTATTGATTTACTACCTAATTTGACTGCTTCATCAGTAGATTTAACTCATTCACTGATTTGATTGATTTCTAGCTAATTAAACAGAATTAAATATTGTGAATAAAAGTAGTATAGAAAATATTAGTTGAATATTGCCGTGAGAGAATAAAAATATAATATTATCAAATATTATACATTACATTTTTATATTGATTTGAAATATTGAATTTTGTCTGAATTAAAAATTTATAATGCCTATATTAGTCGAGAAGAGTGTGTAAACAACATTATACAGAACATAAAATCAGATTTGATAAGCTTTTAATAAACTTCCATCCATGTCTTGTCAAAGCTAGTAGGCCGATGCATAATTATAATAAGTTGTATCAAAGTTAATCTTAGCTAGAAGCTAGAGATTTATAATTGAGAGGATAATCGAGTTTGTAGTAAGGTCTAGGTTGGGAATTAATTAATTTGCACATATGCTTAATCGCCTTTTGATTCGAAGAATCCAAACTGTACATTTTATTTCTCTTTGTTTATCAAGTTAAATTTCATACTTACAGCCTCAAAAAACATTTAAACAGTTAAATCAGTGATTTTTACTGAATGATCAGTGAATTTTAATGTTTATTCTTTGTTCACTAAATGATCAGTGAAAAAATACTGTAGTTTCACCGAATAATTCTAAAAATGTTATTTGGCTTTTTACTGATAAATCAGTAAAACCAAATAAAATTCCAGTATGTTTTTTTTATCACTGATTTATCAATAAAGAGAAACCAACTGATTCCGCAAATTGAATTTTATTGATTCATCAGTAAAAACGAATGAAATTTCAGTTAACTTTCACCGATTCTCACTGAACTTCACTGATTTTATTTAAATATAAATTTAATGATTACTGATTGTAATGAACGTATTTTTTAATTTTAATAGGATTGTTTTTATCAATTTTTTTAGATTGGGACCAGAGTTATCACAAATGCAGTCAACATGGATTCCCACGTCGGTCTTAACTACATTGTGGATAACCCCGATTACTGTACCAAACTTGCCTCAGGTAAGTCGCCAGAAAACTTAAATTAATCTCGATGTACCTTTACCTTGTATCGAAATCGTTGCTCATTGGCCCTGACTCTTCCGATTTCAGCACTAGACACAGCTTGCACGTCCGTGAAGAAACAAGTAGTCGAATTACTCTCAGCCCTGTGCGTTTATAGCCAAGATGGACGGCAACGTGCCATTGACACCCTTCACATTTATCAGGTGAGGTCACAAAATATCTAAATAGATTTTTCTCAGATCACTAGTCATTTTATTCCAAAAGAATTTGCTGATTAACTTCCTCATTTTCTTCTATTTTAGCACAATTTTTGTTGCATTTGAATAGAGCTTGAAACAATATAATAAAATAGGATTTCCTTTGAGTAATCAGTGATTTTTACTGAATATTCAGTAAATTTTACTGATTATTCAGTGATTTTTTACTAACTGGACAGCTAAAACATTTACTGGTTTTATTATTGTATACTAAATGTTGATTCGATCAAAAATGTCTTTAAATGAACAATCAGTGGATTTGACTGATTATTCAGTGATTTTTAACTAACTGGTCTGTAAAAACCTTTACTGATTTTTTTTGCGTACTTAATTATTACTAATTATTGAATACAGATTCGATCAAAATTATTTTACTGTTTAATCAGTGATTTTGACTGATTACTCTGTGGTTTTTCACTTATTGGTCAGTAAAAAATTATTTTCTAGCTGAACCTAATTTCTTATTCGGTTTGTCATTCATTTTTTAACAAATTTCGCTAATTAATCAGTAATTTAATTATTATTTTGTAGTTTTCACTGATTAATCATTAGAATTTACTGATTATCCATTCAAATAAATACCTACACAATTGAAAATATTCATTTCCTTACTTTCGTTTGTATTAATTACGTAATTCATTACTAATTATGCTTGTTAGTTATTGTAAAGAATTCTTAAAAAGAAAAAAATTACATTCTTGGAAAAAAATGAACATAAAGTGTATTGAATAAGCTAAAATTTGCAAGAATGCAAAAAATAGTTGTTTCTTTCATGATCGTTTAAACTTCGAGTCAAGGACTTGCAGTATTTAATCAATTTGACGCGCTTCTTGATTGAGCCTAACTAATCGAGCAATTGAATCTTACTCACATTGGCTTATTAGATAATCGAAGCAATTAAAAAGTTTTTATTATCAACATTTTACTTTATTTTCTTACAAACTACATTTTTTAATTCAAAATATTTATAATGAATCTTTCAACTCTCTGTCTTTTGACTGGAATCTGGAAATTTGTATTAATTTTAATTAGTAACTGAATCTTATCTATGAATCAGTTGTTTTTACTGATTCAATCGGTTAAAACTCATTTTACTGATTTATCAGTCAAAATAACTGATTCAATAACTAATTGAATCAGTAAAAATTTTAAGTGCTTCTTTAAAGAATAATTTGTCTGTTTTGACGTTGACAAAAGTAAAAAAATTATTTTAAGGAAAAATAAGTGTTTTTTTGCATTGAACAGGAGCAAAAAAATGAGCGATATCGATTACGAGTCGTGGTGGAAGAAATACAGAAAGCAACGGCGGAAGACTACCAGACAGCGTTGCTGGCATTCGTCAACTGTCTAGTCATTTCCACGCCGGTCCTCAAGGACCGAGTTCGGATTCGAAATGAGTTCATCGGTAAATTATTTTCGTATTTTTAACCCTTTTTTAAAAATCAGGAACTAAAGATGTTTACTTAATTATAGATATATTTAAAAAATTAAAATGAATTAAACAAATGACATATTTGTACTTTCTAAACTTGAATCAGTGAAATACCAGTCAAATTCCACTGATTTTCAGTGACTTTTTTCTCACGATTTTAATTAGTGAAAAATCTACTGGAAATCAGTGAAAAGTCACTGAAATTTTTAGTAGTTTAGTGTCGATTACTGAAAATTTCAGTGACCTTTGACTGATTCTCAGTGAATTTTCACTGATTAAAATAGTCACTGAAAATCAGTGGAATTTTACTGATTCAATTTTAGAGAGTATATAAATTAATTAAAATATAAAAATAAGTCTTTATTCCTAATTCTGAAATGAATCTCTTTATTTTACTTAAAATTTCACAATATTTACAAAGTAAAGAAACTTTAAAAAATCTAATAAAAATCAGCTGAATAAATATTATAAAAATAAAGAAAACTTTATATAATTTTTTCATCATGTTTTTTCAGGTTTGAAGCTCCTCTCGATCCTCAGCGATCTGCGGTGAGTACTCGCTCGTCGGCCTGAAATGATATTAACTGATTAACACTTTAACATTGTGGAATAATAAACAGTGATGAGCGGATAATGGAATGCTTTATTACACTACCTCCCCATTCCATGTTCAGTCTAATGTCTACGAAAATAAATATGTAACTGATGGATAAAGGAGCGGTGTTCTTTGGACTAATATTAACAAGTGGTTTCTAATATTCATAACGAAGTAACGGATTTAACCATAGCTTTTTTCGTCTTTGAAGAATCGACCCTTTATCTTAACATTTAACATCTTGTTTACAGAAAAACTCTCAGAGCTGCGAATTATTTGCAAATTATTTCGAGGCTTCAGGAAGAAATTCAATTATTTCAGTTTCGGATAGAAAACCTATCCGAATTAATCCGAGCCAATTCGGAATTTTAATTCGATTGAGAATTTTGATTGATTCGGATTCATTCGGAAAGTTACTAGATTAACAAATTCCGAATGATTCACATGCATTCGGTCTGAAAATTCTGATTGATTCTGCTTTATTCAGATTTATTCCGATTAATTAGAATTTATTCGGACTGGAAATTCTGAATTTCGCACCAATCTGAACTCATTCAAAATGAATCCAGAATTAATCGAACCAAAATTGAAAATATATGCATTTAATTTTGAAATTAAAATTAACTTATCGATTAAGTTATTTTAAAAAAGGATTTTCTCACGAGAGAAATGAAATTGACGAAAGTGTGTCAAAGTTGATAAATAAATGAATTGTTGACGAGCCAAAGTGTTGACAAGTCTTGTCGAGTTAAATTGCTATTGAATTATTCAATTCTAGAAATTATCATGAATCCAATTTTCTGTAATTCTGTTCATGAATATTCTATGTGAAACCAAATTAAAAAAGAATATTTCTCTGGGAATCTGAATATTTTTATCCATTTGGCTAATTAAATAATCAGAGAAACCTAATCAAATTAAGCTTCTGTAATGATTAATTAGAGCAGCATAAAGCATAAGAATAATCTAGGATATAAGAAATTTGGAAAAATTTCGATAAAGTACTGAGAAATAAAGAAATTAATTAGGAGGTCAATATAAGTCAATAAATAATTAAATATGAGTTAAATAGGATAGCAAAAAAAGAGACTCGTTACTGAGAAATGCTTAGAAATGAAATTGTCGACAATTTGGCATGATGACTCAAATTCGGAAGATGAAGTCAATAGTGCAAAAGGACCAGAAGGAGGATGAAAACAGCAGCTTTGCGGCGCCAGTAGGCGAGAAATAGAATCCAATATAGAATATACGATTCTGTCCTCCTTTCCTCCCTCCTTTCTCCTCTGTATCTATCCCTTTTCTCTTTGCTCTCTCCGAACTCTCCTTTCTCTTCATTATCTAAATCTTCTTTCCCTCTTTCAACACTTCCATCCAATTTATTCCTGTCTCTTTTCCCATAATTATTTCTCTCTCATATCTTCCCCTATCCCACTTTTTTTCTTAATTTCTTTATTTCTCCTCCAGATGTTCTTCTTGAAGTAAGCACCCAACTAGGAATTCAGATTAAGGCTTTTTTTATTCCACTTCTATAGATTTCATTTAAAATAAAAAAATAGTCTTAATTTCTTTTCATGGAACCCAAGTGGAACCCATATGGGATCCCACATCAGTTACTATTTCACTTTACATCTTTTCACATTTAAAAAGACAATTATGACATTCCTTGAAATATTTGTCGACTTTAAAACCCACCTGGAAGAACCCGTCAAGAGGATCCCTCTTGGGATCCTTTGACAATATTTCTTAGATAAAAAGTCTCTTGGGAACCCTTCAAACTTTTTCATAAGTTGACTTCTTTTTGCAAAATCCCTCTTATGAATCTTACGATTAGTATCTTCTGCAACCCATTTAAATTTAAATCCGAGAAGAGCCCAAAATGGGATCCCTTGTTGATATTTTGAGCTAAAAACTCTATTGGGATCCTTTCAAAAAATTTTCTACGTCTATTCCCTTTTATAAAACCCTCGTAATATTTCTTGAAACTATTTCGAGCTACAAATAATTTTCTTGGGATCCCCAAGGATCCTCTGTCCATTTCTTTTTAATATGTATTTTACTATGTACTTCAATTCCCTTTTACAAGAACCCACTTGAATTGGAGTATATTCAATTAAACCAATTTGAATTGAAATATTCTTTCATATTTCTTTTCATATTCTTTCATAGAAAGAATAGATGTGGAAAAAAAAGTTTAAAGAATCTCGGGAGGGTTTTCAGCTGAGAAATATTAGAAAAGGATTCCCAGAGGGTTTCTTGCAAATGGGTTCATATAATTGAGAATTGACGTCGGAAAATTCTGCACGAGATCCCAAGGGAATTTTTAGCTGTAAGTAATTTTAGCATGGGGTCCCAAGGGAATTTCTTAGATCTGGGTTCCAAACGGGTTCTGCTTGGGCTCCGAATGGGTTCTTCTTGGGTTCTAAATGGGTTCTACCTGGGTTCCAAGTGGGTTCCACCTGGGTTTAAATTTATTTTACTACATACGGATTTAAAAGAATTACCTCTCCTTTTCCTTTTTCATTTCCATCTCACTTTCTTCCGTTCCAACTAATTCTTCTCCCCTCTCTCTTTCTCTCTTTCTTTCTTCGTCTTTCCTCCTCTTCTCCACATTCCTAGTTAAATCCCAAGAAGAGGACAGAAAGGATAGAAGAAAGTTGTGTGGAAGAAAGGGGGTTTTGGGAATGAGGGGGGAGAAGGAGGAGGGGAGGAGGAGAAAAGCCCAAATTAACTCCGGACTAAGCTCCTGGCAAGAAGTGCACCTGCATCTGCAAGCACGCTCTGCTGGAACGAGAACTGCCAGTTTGATGGTGAAGCTTCTCCCCTTCGTTTCCATTTTAACCACACGTATTCGCTTTTATCGTCTCGCTTGGATTTTAGAGGTTTCCGGTCCACGAAAAAGACGCCGGTCAATGATTCGTGTGACAAAAATTGTGCGTGATTTATTTATGATATAATATATAATTATTATCATTATTATATATAATTCTATTATATATAATTATCATATATAGTAATTATTAATTATTGTTATTATATAATTGAGAGAAGAACCCAAGAGTGTACAAATGGACTCCATGTGTTTCTGTCTATTTTCTGTTTTTCATTAATCGAGAAAACACTTACGTGATGGAAAGAAAAATCGTTCGATGTATGATGTGATATATGTATATATATATATGTGTTGTGCTGATTAATGAATGGGGTAATTAGAACCACTTGGGTTGGTAATTTTATATTTTATGACTAATCTCTAACTCAGGAGAAGGTGACTGTTATACAAAATTTTAATTATTAAATTAATTTTTTAGAAATTAATTAATAATTGATAACTAATTAGTGATTAATCGATAATTAAGTTAATTAATTAATTAATGTAACTATGGAGCAGGAATATATTTTAAGAGTTTATTTAAATTTAAAATTCCAGTCCTGAAAAAAAAATCATTTTAAAGATTGATATGTTTTTTCTTTCTTAAGTAAAATCGAAGAAGGATTTTGGAATTCTTTTGGAAATTATAGACGTTTTAAAATTAGAATCGTTTCCATGAATGAAGGGTTGATGACTACTTTCTGAAAAAGATTAGAATGCAGTAGTGAACAATTTAAAACAAAAAGAAAATGTTGAGAGAGAAAAAGAAATTTATTTTGTTATTAATAATTATAATAATAAATTATTTTAATTAATTAATTAGATTAACTTCTGACTATAGAATTATGAATTAAATAATTTGGTTTTGACGAATTACAATAAATTCTCGAATATAGCAAAAGATAAGAACTGTATTAATAATAATTTAATTAATCCGACAAATTAAGTTGAAATTTTTGTCACTATTTCAAGGGTTGTGAAACAATTTGAGGATTTTATTAATAGTGCCTTTAGTGCATGAAATTGGAATCTCCGCTCTCTTCACTTTCGTTTTGTGCTTCCAGACTCTTCGTCCGGCGACGTACCACCATCAAATACTTTTACTACTGAAACTTTGTTGTGGCTGAAGTTGACTAAAAAGATATTCAATCAAAATCAAAAAGCTTTTAATTTTCTGGACTGATTTTAAAAACTATTACTTCCTCATATCTTTCTAAAAATAAAAGACATAAAGTATCCCATAAAATCTCATAAATTCAATAATAAATTCCATGGGAATATTTAGAGCATTAAGTAACCTTAGGATGTTTATATAATATCCTTTAAATATCCATGGAATATCCTTAGAATATCATTAAGATATCATTAATTAAATCAGATATTAATATATCTGATATATTAATACGGATATCCTGAAATTCATGGAACATCCCTAGAATATCGCTAGGATATCCCTAGGATATTCATATAATATTCCTAAATTATCATTATATTCATAGAATACCCATTTAATATCCCTAGAATATCGCTATGGTATCCATGGAATTTGGAATATCTTTAGAATATCACTAATAGGATATCCCTAATTAAATCAGATATTAAGAATATTCGATATCCTGGAATATTTAGGAGATATTCTAAAGATGTTCCACAGATATCTTGGAATATTTTATGGATATTCTAAAGTGATCCTAGGGATAATATCCCCAAACAATTTTAAGAGGAATATTTATATCTAGAATATCTTATAAATATCCCAGTGATATTCCAGGAATATTTTATAGAAATCCTGACATTATCCATAGAATATCCATATAATATTTATAAAATTATTAAATCAAATTATTATTATTACTATTAAATATCCCCAGAATATCCCTAGGGTATCCATGGAATATCTTTAGAATATCACTGATATCTCGAATTAAATAAGATAGTAAGGATATTTTAGGGATATTCTATGGATATTCCACAGATATCCCATAAATATCCCTTAGATATCCCTAGAATATCCCCAGAATATCTCGGCATATAAATAATACAAAAAAATAATATAAACCATTTCAAAAGGAATATCAGTTCAGGATATCTTTTCATAATCCTCTAGGGATATCCCTCCTTATAAATAATGGATATCCCTACTATCCCCCATGGATAACCCATTTCTTAAAGTCAAAATTTTCTATACTTTATTCTAATCCGGATATTCTTGAGACATTAAAATTTTTATCCATGTAAAATATCCTTTTGGATATCCCGAAGACACTCCGTCCTCTGGGACTACTATTTTTCAAAATGCAAATTCAAAAATAAGTCCCAGGTGCAGATAATAAAATATCACTCCGTTAAATAACGGTCTCGATAGTTCTCAGTGTGCTTACTTAATAGCCTTCACCCCTGCTTATTAAATACCTGAGCTCCATACGCGACTGTATTATCGAATCGAATTATCGAATAGTTCAATGCCACTTCTTCAGCTCGCCGGACGAAGAAGAAAAAATATGTAGTGAAAAAAAAAAGTGACAGGCCCTCATTACACCTGCCGGTTTGAATTGAGATAAATTAAGGGCCCCATATGTGAAAGTGAGATTGATGGTAATGAGCATCTTTTCAAGATTCGATTTCGGCTATTCTTGCAGAAAGGAGAAGAGTCACGTGCCAGACCTGAGAGTGCAATTGGACGTTTTCGATGACCAACGTGAGAGCGATGAAGAATTGTCCAATCACGGACCACCAGGGATCGATCTCTCGTCGCACGTTGACGTCTTTTACGCAATTCTTGGACAGGTCAGTTATCCTCGATTATTTGACCGAATCTGGAATACTTCTCGTTTTAATGAGGCTATTGTGAAATGCCCTCAAATTTTATAACATTATTGTTGAAGAACATCAAATTATTATTTATTATTATCTCATAATACTAACTTTTCAACATATCTAATAATTTTTTTTTTCTTTCTTTTGGGACTTCTTTTTTTTTGGGCCTTATATATTTGGGATTTATTTTCGGGTCTTAAAATTTTGGAATTCATGGTTTGAGAACTTTTATTTTGAGATTTATTTTTAATTCTTATATTTTGGGTCCCATGACAAAGGGACATTTTTGGGTCTTATGTTTGCGGAATTATTTATGGGAATTATTTAGGCCTTAATGTATGCTGAGACTTTAAATTTTGGGACTTATTTTTGAAGTTTTATAGTTTTCGAACTCATAGTTTAGGATCTAAGAGTTTTGGGAATTATTTTTTAAATTTTATTGTCGTTCCTCATATTTCAGGATTTATTTTTGAAACCTATCTTTGATGTCTTACTATTTTGAGACTTATGGTTTAGGACCTTATATTTTAGGACTTATTTTCTTGGAACATATTTTGGGACTTCTTTTTGGGGTTTATATTTTGGGGACTTAAGTTTTGAGTCTCGTGGTTTAGGGTCTTACATTTTTATAACTGTTTTGGGGGACTTATTTTTATTCCATTTCTTGATATATTTAAAATAAAAAAATTTGTTTTTATAGATCGCAGACACTCCACAGGAAATACCATTTTTGAGTATTCTCCAACACTTGCTGCGACTTGATCCAAAAGAACCTGCCAGCGACCTTGCTTGGGACACCGCCGAGACGCTGGTCCATCGAGCAACGCTTTTAGAGAACAGGGAAGATGCTACCAAACTCTTGAGGTCTCCTAGTCTTCAGGTATAAAAATAATTAAGAAATTAATTAATTCGTAAACAAATAAAGCAAAGAATATAATTATTTAAAATAATTATATTCTGTAAAATATATTTTTTTGAAATTGCTATCCAAGCAAATATTATTTATCCTATCATTTTAATTGACATTAATTTGCGATATAAATTTCAATTGGACTAAAAAATTTTTATTTTCCCGGTAAAATTTATCGCAACATTAAAAATCAAATAATCAAAATAAATACGAAATCTATAAAAAGCAATCAGAAGTATAATTTCAATTTTATAAAAGGAAAAAAAAATCGTAAAAAGAAAAACTCTTATTTACTTAATTCCAATCGTAAAATCGCAGAATCTCGCTTGAACTCGCCGCAAAACCTTTCATTCCATACAAGTCTCATGTACTGAAAAAAAAAAATACGGTTGAGTCATTTTTACGAATAAACCTTGAGCGCCTCCTTTGAAGGAAATTAAGGAAGAGCGTCATGAATTTCTTCAATTTGGTAAAACGTCTTTTAAAAATAAATTTCATGCACTGATTCAAGACCTAATGAGCCAAGCAATTAAACCTCATTTACATATGTCACCATTTCTATTTTTACTCTTAGAAAAACCAATACAAATTTTCCTTAAGTCCAAAACAGATTCCAAGGTTCTTTTTTATCCAGAAATCTATTAAATAATCTCCAATTAATTTTTAATAATACAATATTCATTACTGAGGCTTACTCATAAATAATTAAGAGAAGACCTCTAACTGCTTAAGTTTCAGCGACATTCAGGGGCCTTCCCACTCCCAGCGAAAGATTTTAATTCTGCTTATGCTAATTTAAAAATAGTCTTTATTATTATGTATTATTTCTATTTATTAGCTCAATTTATGACAAATTAATTAATTTAATTAATTAATTAATTATTTATTTAACAAATTAATTCATTTACAGACAAATTTATGCTGCCACTGTCGGGTGGCGGATCAGACCTGCGGCACCAATCGGAAGGCTTCGGTGCCGACGAACTCGCCACCCCCACCCCCAGCGCCTCCCGTACCCGCTGCCCCACCGCCCCCGAATCACTCATCCAGCTTCGCCTTACCACCCCCACCCCCACCACCTCTTTTCATCCCGATTTCACCTCCCGATGACCCCATGGAACCACCTCTTCCACCACCCCTACATGTTCCCACCATTGCTAGGGCTCCAACCCCCGAACCCCCCAACAACAATGCGAAACTTCTCCCCCAGCAGGAGATTCCCACCCCCAAGACGAAAATGAAGACTATCAACTGGAACAAAATACCCAATCACAAGGTAGATTCTGAATTATTTTCATTAATTAAAATGTTACGTTCGTGTTACATTTTTGTTATGTTAATATTACATTAATTTTACCTTTATGTTACATTCATGTTATATTCATATTACATTTATGTTACGTTTATATTACATTTATATTACGTTTATGATACAGCGATGTTATATTCTTGTTACGTTTATGTTACATTTATATTACATTAGCAGAATATCCGGCGTTGCTCGGCATTTTATTTTTTATTGTTAATATATTTTGCTCCAGGTCATTGGAAAACGAAATATTTGGGCTTTGGTGGCAAACGAACATCAAAACTCTCCAATGGCCGATTTGGATTGGGCTGAAATGGAAGGACTTTTTTGTCAACAAGTACCTCCTATTTTGCCACCTACAACCTGTTCTTCCAATTTGGGAATTGGGATGGATGCAGAGAGACGTCGTCGGGAACCTACCGAGGTATTTTTTTATCTTATTTCAAATCCTTTTTTTTAGTTTCATAAACAAATATTCCTTCAAATTAATATCTAATTTTGATTAATTTAATTTCATTTCATTAAAGGACTATTTAATTAGTTTTGAATAAATTAAACAAATGGCTATTTAAATTAATGAATAATAATAATAATTATTTTACTTATTTATACAAATATTTTTTTTTTATTGTAGATTGCGTTACTGGATGGGAAGAGGAGCTTGAATGTCAACATTTTCTTGAAACAATTCAGAAGGTGAGTTAATATTTAATTTAAATAAAGGTTTATATAATTATTTCTTAAATTAAAAAAAAATTTTAACTTCTAAATAATTAATTTCAAATCTTAATATATTTAAAATGTATAATATCAATTTTAATAAATAATAATATATCAAAATAATAATTAAGATAATTTATATTTTTTTAATAATTAGTTCCAATGAGGATATAATCCAGTTGATTAAGGATGGAAGCCACGACGACATTGGGGCAGAAAAACTTCGTGGATTGCTTAAAATCTTGCCGGAAGTTGACGAGCTCGAAATGCTCAAAAGTTTCGACGGCGACAAGTCGAAACTCGGAAATGCTGAGAAATTTTTCTTGCAGCTTATTCAAGTGCAAAAGTGAGTAAACGACCCTTATATATTTTCTTGATTCCATTAGGAATATTTTTTATTGAAATTATAAGAGTAAAATTAAAATTAAAATTAAAATTAAATCTAAAAAATCATTTAATTTTTCTTTTTTTTTTCTTATTCTTGAAGCTACAAATTACGAATTGAGTGCATGCTGCTGAAGGAGGAATTTGCTGCAAATATGGGTTACTTAGCACCCAGCATCAATTCTATGATTCTCGCTGGCGAGGATCTGATGGCGAACAAACCTTTACAAGAGGTTCTTTATATGGTTCTTGTTGCTGGGAATTTTCTCAATTCGGTAAGGGATTATAAACAATAAAATTGAATTCGTATTATTTTTTTTCTATTTAAAAAATATTCACTATATATTTGTAAATTTACATTTATGATTTTTTAAATATTTACTAACTAAAATAATAACTTATAAAAATTATTTTTTAGGGTGGCTACGCAGGAAATGCGGCCGGGGTGAAATTATCGTCATTGCAAAAATTGACGGAAATCCGGGCCAATAAGCCAGGAATGAATCTCATTCATTACGTGGCGCTGGTAAATTTTTTTTTTACTTTATGTAAAATTCTATTCTCCATTTTACTCAACGAAAATTATAGATAAATATTTTTTCGCTCTGTATAAAGTCTTATATTTGAAAAAAGATTAAGGCTACAGAGCGAAAAAATATTTATGTACAATTTTCGTTGAGTAAAATGGAGAATAGAATTTTGAGCTTAACACTTGGTTCCAACGCCCTTAAATATAAACACATTTTTTATTATAGCAAGCCGAAAGAAAACGAAAGGACTTGCTCAATTTTACAAGAGGGATGAATACTTTGGATTCAGCCACTAAGTAAGGATTTAATTTAATTTAATATAATTTAATTTAATTTATAAAATTTCATTTAAATATTCCTTCTACTTTTATTTCTTAAAGAACGACTGTCGAGCAACTAAACAACGAATTCAACTCTCTCGATTCGAAAATAAAGAAAATCAAAAGCCAAATCCAATTGCCTTCTACAGAGGCTGATATCCAGGATCAAATGGCACAATTCTTACAGGTAATAATTAATAAATAACACACTAGTAACGCGGGGAAGAATTAGAAAAGAATTTTAGCAATATAATTTTAAAAATTTTATATTGAAAAAATTAAAATGAAAAATTAAACAAACAAAAAAATGTAATAAAAAAAAATGTTATTAGATGGCAGAGGAGGGAATGGCCCAACTAAGAAGAGATATGGAAGATCTGGAGGGTGTGAGAAGAACTCTAGCAGAATTCTTTTGTGAAGATTCAAACACATTCAAAATTGAGGAATGCTTTAGGGTTTTCCATCATTTTTGCCAAAAGTTCAATCAAGCCATTGCAGAGAACGAAAGACGAAGAATTCAAGAAGAACAAGTTCAAGCGAGAAGAAAACAGAGGGAAGAACAATTGCTTGCCAAGAAAAGACTCCGTGAGTCAAGAATTTTTTTTAATTTAATTTTTAATTTTTAATTTTCTTTTTATTATTAAATTTTAGCTCCTAATACAATAGAGATTTATAATTTCCGTTATTTTCTAGTATGCAATCAAGTGGAGACTCCAGGATCAGAATCTGAATGCAATCTAATGGATTATGGCATTTTTGATATTGGAATGCCTCAAAAACATTATAGTCGCAGTGACGCTAAGGTTTTTTTTATTTTAATTTAATTTATTATTTTAATTATTATTCGATTATTAATTATTATTTGATATTGGAATCAAAGTAAATAAAGGAAGTGGAATATTTAATGGGTGTTTTTAGAAGTAAATTCTTATTTGGTACTTCTAAGATCCAAGACCGAAAAATTTAATTTTAATAATTAATTGAAAAGGATGAATAAGTGGAAAGTAAATTTATAATAGATTTACATATTTGTTTAAAATTAACGTCGAAATATGAATTCTTTTTCATAGATCAAAAGACTGCAGAATGGTGTAGTAACGTCGGACGAAGATATTTCTACCACAGGATCACCGAGCATACGAAGAAGATTGGGTTCTTGTTCTGGTGGTCCTGACCAGCTATCAACCAAAGAAGACACATACTCACCTGGTAAAAATTCAATAAGTGTTAAATTTAAACAACGTGTTTTGCATTTGTTACATTGCTGTTACATTTATTTTACAACTATGTTACATCCATGTTGCAGCTATGTTACATTTATGTTACTTTCATGTTAAATTGATGCTATTATAATATTATTATTATTATTATTATTATTATTATTATCATTCAAAAGAATTTAATTATTTTTCCAATTGTCTTGGATGTTTACAACCCAAAGAAATTTTATTAAATTTAAAAGTTTCTTTGAAATTCTTAAAGTTTGATACAATACTAAAAAAAAATATTTTTCTGTTAGATATCACACCAAATGGAACTCTTCGTCGACGTAGAAGTCGAATCCCTTGTGAGGACGACGATGGAAATTTGATGGACTTTTTGAGAACTACTGGTCAGGATAATACTAGAGAAAGAAAATCTTGGGGCAGTTTAGGTACGTATTTTAAAAAAAGTAGGGCATTAATTAAAATTAATTAAAACTTCAGTATTTAAAAAAAAATACTTCATTGTATTTCATTGAATTTAATTTAGTTCACAGATGTACTCTTGTATTATTACAAAATTTGTTTATTAATTAATTCTGTATTTATTTTCAGACCGATCTTGGGCAAAGAGGGCAAGGGGTCAACCTCGAAGAGGCGACCTTTTAAATGCAGATTTTATGGGTGACAGGGAAAGACCAAATTCTCCATCTCCTCTTGTTGAAAGCAAACCATTTTTGCAAGAGGAGGAAGCAAAACCCGCAGGGTAAGTATTTTTATTATAAATAAAGAAGTTACTAATTAATTGTTGGATGAATTAATTAATTTATAACAAGTAAATTTTTATCTCTCAGAAAAGCGTGGAGACAAAAAATCGAGGCTTGGCTATCTGAAAATGAAAAAGAAGAACGTGCTGGGGAAGAGCTTCAACGAAAAGCAAGACAACTGCAGGCGAATCGAAGATCGTTCGAGGATTCAGGTATATTTATTTATTTAATTAGGAATTATTTAACAAAATAATTTTTTAACTGCTGATTTTTATTAATAAATAATAAGAATAATAAATAAGATGAAAATATTCCAGTTACTTTCTAGATACTATAAGCGTTGTGATCAATATTAAAAAAATAATTATGTTCTTTATTATATTTGCAAATTTCGTTTTTAGAGAGCGAAGGAAAAAATTCGTTAGCAAACATTCCGGTAGAGGAAAATCCTTTGCACGAAGGATTCAACAAATCAGATGTCTACGATTGGCGTCCCTCTGTAGAAAAAACAGACGTGATGAGAACCATGGAAGCTATTGAGGGTAATAAAACAATTAAAACAAAAATTAAGTGTGATGGACCCAAAAGTTTTAATTTAAAAATTCAATTTCCTCATTTTACTCAACAGATATTAAATTTGGAATTTTTTCCCTCTGTAGAATTAATCAACTTTTACCCACAATTATGCGTACAGAGCGAGAAAATATCTAATTCAAATATTTTTAAGTAAAATAAAAATATTCAATTTTGAAGTTTTTGAATTCTTCGTTTTATGTAAAAAGTATCGAATTTAAATATTTTTTCGCTCTGTATGCAGTCTTATATTTGGAGAAAGATTAGCGCTATAGAGCGAAAAAATATTTATTTACTATTTTCATTGAGTAAAATGGAGAATTGTATTTTAAGCCTAACACTTGGGTCCAACGCCCTTAAGTAGTGGTTGGGTTTATCTTTTAAAACATTAAATAAAATAATGACAATAACAAATATTTCAGAAGCTCAGCCCCTTTCATCTCAAAAGGACAAATCTGCTTGGAGAAAGTCGAGCTTGAATGTTCCAAGCAGTATGGAAGAGACGGATCCACGGTATTCTCGGAGAATTAGGTCCAGACTTAGCAACGAAAATATGCTGGGTTCGAGTACATTGCAGGTAAATAAAATTAAATGAAATTGAATTGAATTGAAATTAAATTGAATCGAAATTGAATTGAATTGAAATTAAATGAAATTATTTTGCAATAGGCCATCAGAGAAGAAGAACGGAAGAAGAACAGTAAAATTACAGAGATAGTGAGCACAGAGCCTCAAGACGAACTAACAATTTATATTCGTCATCCAGTCTCAGTTCCTCAAGGTCCAGCCAAGAGAAGGTTGTCTCACCTTGGAAAGAAAAGCTTCGAGGAGGACACCATCAGCGATAAAATAGAAATTGACTCAGACAATATCGAAACTCCTCCAGCAACGCGAAGAGTCTTCAGCCCTCCAAAAGAAGTGAAACCAGTAGAAAAGGAACCTTGCAAACGAGAAAGATGCAACAATTCAATTCAAGGAAGAGAGGCAACAAAACCTGGAAATTCCTACGCAGATCTTGGATCAGGAAATTTCGACAGATACTCCGTAGCCCGAAGGACTAGACGTTACAAAAAGAATCAGGATCCTGCCTCAGAAGGTCCTTTAAAACAGGAGGGTTCTGTAAAATTAGAAGGTCCTCTGAAATCGGAAAGTCCTCTCAAATTGGAAGATTCCTTAAATCAAGAAGATCCTCTGCAAATGGAGACTTCCAATTCCGAGGTTTATGAAGAACCTCCAAGAAGGCCTTCCACTCTTTCCCTTGCTGATGGTATAAATGACAGTGACGCGATGCTTCAGGTTTGGCAGGATAAATTAAAACGTCGTGATGTCACCAACGATATTGACGCTGCTTTGGCTGAAATTGCAAAAGCTGAAGAAGATTTGCAACAGCTTTCCAGAAGTGCTGCTCAAAGAAGTTCAAGACTTCCGGTCACTCAACCAGCTCCAGTTGTTGCTGTGACGAATACGGTTTTGAGTCCTGTTATGCAAGAATCTAGACCTCGAGAAGCTCCTATGATTTTAGCTGAAAGGGCTGTTTCGTGTCGGGAAAGACGTAGAAGTATGATTGATCCCTGCCAGGTAAATAGGAAAAAATCCATTTGAATCCATTTCATTCTGGACTTTGTATCCAAACCAGTTTCATTCCAATCTAATCCAACAATTTTTTTCAGGTGAAAGAAGCAATGAGGGTGATGAGTGATCCTCCAAGCCAAGTGAACATCCCAGAAGTCGTAAGTCCAACAAGAGAGCTTCTTTCTGGTCCCCTAGATCGTCCAGATGGATTAATCCTTAGAGACGAGTCCCCAAGGAATTTTCTCGATAAAAATTTGAGTTTGAGTTCAGATCAAGGGAGTCCTTTCAATTCGGAAAAGCCTAGATCAGTTTCCAACGTCTCGAAACAAAGCTCTCTATTTAAGAGTAGATTTATTCCTGATATAAGTGTCATGTCCATACCGGTTAATAAAACTAGGGACCAGGAACTTAACGACGAAGGTTTTGAAGAAACTCAGAGTTTGGTCTCGGAGACTTTGAGCCAGGAAACTTCTTCTGGAAATTACGAAACTGATACTCACGACTCTACAAGGTGTTCGCCAGCTGATCTTGGATGCAGTAAGACTTTAATTGACTTCGACTTTAAAAGATAGAAATTAATTGTTAAAACTTTTTTTTTTCATTTTTATAGCAGGTACTAATGGTCAGAGAAGAGAAAGTGAGATCCCAGCTTCTGAACCAAATCTAAGGAGAATAAAGCCTTTCGACAGAAGAAATTCTTCCATGAGATTGAAAAGCGAAGCTTCAAGTTTTCTGCCTAAAAGAACCGGAAGCTTAAAAAGAGAATCTCCGAGGAAAGTGGAACCAGTGAAGAGATCGGAAGCTTTGACTGTGAGGAATCCTCCAAGGAATGAAGTCGAAAGATCCGGATCGAGAAGTAGCTTGAGGAGCTCCAGGAGTTCACTGAATAGTGCAACTTCTGTTAATACTGTTCGAAATTTGGGACCGAGCCATGCTCATCTAAATAGGTATGATAATTTTTACAAATTCAATATTTTAATTTTGTTCTTATTTTGAATCTACAAATTTAAGATTCTTTTTTTATTTCCTTATAGGTATACTTCAGCTATTCGAGCTCTGACGAGTGATCTTCGAAAAGGAGCTGGTTCTCCAGCTAGCAATACTGCAAAAGAAGCTGAGAAACGAAAAATAACTCCCAGAACTGGAGTTAGTAGAATTCCAGCGAGTAGAAGTTCCAGCAGTGGGAGCAGCGTTGGGCCAGCTTTAAGAAATATTAGGAATAAGTCGGTTGGTGTAAGCGAAAATTTTTTAAAAGTTCACTTTCTTCGTTGTTACATTCATGTTACATTTATATTACGTTTCTATAAAACTTACATTGAATTTATATTGCAATTATGTTACTCATATATTACATTTATGTTGCATTTATGTTAAACCTATATTGTAACCATGTTACACTTTTGCTGCAGTTATGTAGCAATTATATAACAGTTACGTAAAGTTAATGTAACATTAAATTTTTCATAAAATAATCCAACGATAAATTTCGCAGGCAATTTCGGAGTTACCAAGAGGATCATCTGGAAATTTAAAAACCAGAGCAGTCGTTTCCTCTCGAAGTAGTAGCAGTGGAAGCAGCGTTGGTCCTCAACCCACAACAGCAAGCAGACAAAGTATCGATAAACTCGGAACCAGTAAAAGTCGTCTAATTCAACCAAGGCCAAGCCCGAGGAATCACAGCTTCATGAGACCAACTGCTGCCAGTGTTAATAAGGGATCCATACCCAATCTCCCCAAAAGCATAAAGACCCTCATTAAATAGGGACCTTTTATACTTCTAAACCCAAATTCCAATATTACCGAGAGTTGTTTAAAAATTTTAAATAAGTAAGTAAATAAATAAATAAAATATTGAATTTCGTGAGCAATAAACAAAACACCTTTATACTGTAACAAATTATTGTTAGACTAATTATTACAATAAAAATATAGGTAACTAAGAAAATTGTATTTTATACCCTAGCCTTCTAGAGTTGAATTATTTAAATATTATGTTTTCAATAGAGTGTAGAAAAAAAACAATGGCACTTCATTTAACCATAGATGTTTTAATAATGGTGTGTACTCCTTTCAACAATTTCATCACAATTTACAATACAATATACATAATCTTATGAAGATAAGGGGCACTTTAAATTCAGGTACAGTTAGAATTGCGATATGCAAAAGCGTCAGAGCTTTGCCAAAATAACACATTTTCAAGAAAGAATCTCAAGAAATCTTTCTCACCGGACAATCGCAATTCCATTATTATTCATTGTACAAAATCATTTCAGTAAATACTATTGAAAACGTTAACAACGTTATCAGATAGATAATATATTATTCCTAACATATTATTTTTTCTAAACAATCCCAATAAAGACAAATATTGAAAAAAATAGAATCTTTAAACAATCTGCTATTTTTCAAGCTTTGTATTCATTTAGAATTGGACTTACAAAACTAAGAAATAAAGTCTTGTTCACTGGGCACTGAATTCGTAGAAATTATATTTTCGAATTCAGAGAATTCAAATTTTTCCGAGACTTTATCAAAATTCAAAATCTGAAACTGGAACAAAGAACAATTTTCACTCAGAAAGATTTGTAGAATACAATTTTCAAGAGTTTCAATTTTCAATTTCCGAGAGTTTCGAGATCAACTTCTTTCCCTGAGAAGATTTAAGAATATTTATTATTTATAAATTGGCCTAGACAGAAAGTTAAAGGCTAAGATATTTCCAAAAAAAGAGCAAATTTTAAATATCAATTCATTGAATCGTCAGAATGATGAAAAAGTCACAAGAGTTTTAAGTTTCTTCGCTAAAAACAAATTGTGACCATATAAATAAAAATATCAATGATTTCGAGTTTGAAATTTGCTTTTTATAGAATTTTGAATTATTATAACACCTTTCACTTCCCCACCAGGTGTAAAAATTTAATGAAGAAAAAATCTTCTAGAGGAAAAAGAAGTGCAAAATGAGTCTCAATTTTTGTGAATTCTCTAAATTCTCTAACCTACGCACTATTCGAACAAAATTTTGCTCTCAGAAACTTTTAGTTCAGTGCCCACGCGTCTGCAGTTCGAATAAAAGAAATTAATTAACCCACCTGAAAAAAAACCCACCCTTAATAAAAAGAAAACCGCAAATAAAATAAATATTTAATCGGAAAAGTAGCTTCATTTAAAAAAAAAAGTACTTTTCAAAGGAAATACTTTCTTAAATTAAGATACTTCATTTTAAGGTGCTTGAGCCCAAATTCTAACTTCAAAATTCAATTTCTCCATTTCACTCAACGAATATTAAAAATAAATATTTTTCCTCTCTAGAGTGCAACTCTCTTTTAAAATAAAAGTGTAGCTACAGAGCGAAAAACTTTTTAATTTCAATCTACACCCAAAATTCAATTTCATTTTACAAAATACTTTTTTACAAAAAATATTAAAATTCTAAATTATTTCGCTCTGTACGCCTACTTATATTTGAAAAATGAGTACCACTACAGAGATAAAAAATACCTACTTATAATATCTGTTAAGTACACTGAAGAAATCGAGTTATGAAATTGGAATTTGGATCCCCAATTTCGAACCAACTCCCTTAAAGAAAGAATACCCGATTACTTTTTAGTTTTTATTTGCGGTTTTGGAAAGACACTCTCGTTTTCAGTTTTAATTAAACTGCTGAACAAAATCCGATGTATCTACACGCTATTTCGAGTTGAAATATAAATAACACGCAACAAAAGATGAATAACAATTAATACCTTACACGGACGAACAGAGTTCCCATTCAACTAATTAAAACAACTTACGCGCGTATAATACAAACTTAAAAAATGTGTCTAATGATAAATCTATCAAAAGCAATGTCGGAATGATTTTAGAAATTAACAAACGCGCGTCGAATATATTCGACATTAATGTATGATTTTTTTTTTTTGACGATTCGTTCCTTTTTTCGTTAGGATTTTCTGGATGATTTTGATCGAGGATCAGTTTGTAATTGTTCGGTCTCGAAAATGGAGAGACACTGGACCCTTCGGCGCCAGGATGAATTCAAATTGCAGACCCAGCTCGTCTTCAGCGACAATCTCGAAATCTCGTACAATCTGTAGGATCGTAAAAGTCGATATCAGTCTCGTGAGTGGTCGTAAAGTCGATAAAAAAATTGCAGGGGTCAATTAACAAGTGGGTGCTTCGTAAAATCCTGAATGAAAAAATAAACTAAAAAAAAGGTACAAAAGAATCGAAAGAAAGAAAGAAAATAAGAAAATGAGAGAATAGAGAATGTGAAAAGAAGGAGAGAAACTTGGACTGGAGAAGTTTTAATTAAGATTCCCAGACAAGAATGAGTAAAATGGTGATCTGGTTTAAAAGAAGCTAAATTTAGATGAAAGGGTGGATTTTTTCGGTCTGGCCTTTATGCAATTCACGACAATGTGAACCTTTCATTTTTATTCCGAAAATAAAGTAATTTAAAATAAAATTTGAAGTTATTTTAATGCAATAGAATATTGTGAATAGTGCGCATGCGCAGAAAAAATGGCGACCGACACATCCAGCTGTTTACACCTCGTGATTTTGAGGTGAGAATTTTTCGTTTCCCTTGATTATAAAAATACCTTCTGAATTCGATTTAATAGAGAAAAAGTGAACATTGAAGAATAACGAAAGAAAAATTTTCTAGGTGGAAGTGAACAATTTTTAGAATGAATTTTATATAGATGGGATTCTTACCTTGGCAAGAATAAGGTTGAGAGCTTGTTCAACAAAACGTTTGCCTGGACAAACTCGACGTCCAGCACCAAAAGGTACCAAAAGAAGTGGTGAATGTGGAGTTGGTGGGTTTATCCACCTTTCTGGAATGCACTTTTTCGCATCTTTAAAATTGCTGTCATCTAATCCAGCTAACCACGTTTGCAAAACGACTACCGTCTGTAATATAGAATTAAACTATTATTTATTTAAATCCACTAAGACTAATTAGCTGATGAAGAATTTGACAATATTCTTAAACTAGAAATTCGAAAGTTTTTTAGTGAAAATTTACCCCAGCTTTTAAATGATAGCCTCCGAGTTCTGCAGGCTCATCCAAAATTCTAGCGAGACAAGGAGCTGTTGGCAGAAGCCTGCAAAATAATAAAAATATAATTTTTTAGTAAAAAGACATTCGAGATCCTCAAATTCACAAGAATTCAAAACATTCTTGTTGCAAATTTCTGTTATCGACATTTATCGACATCAGTGGTTCGTGTCCGGACTAAATACGCTAGAAACTAGATTTTTTTATTGTAGACAATAAAATAATCATAAGTACCTTTCACATAATTTTAAAAATTTCAAGTTTTAGGACACGAAACCTCGGGAACAGAAATCTGCAATAAGTCTGCATCAATTTATCTATACCTCTAATTATCTAATTATCTAAATTCACTACATTTTTTAAAAATAATATTGTCTTTAGTAATAATAATAACTGTATTTTTTTGATTTTCTTATAAGTGTTTGTATTTGTTTTTAGTGATCCGAGATTCTTAAGAATCGTTAATGGTTATTACTGCACGTGGAACAAGGAAAAAAGAAAATCGAAATCAGGTTTGGTTCATTATGAAATCGACGAGGGTCGTAATCGTCAACTCCAGAGTCCAGAATAACCGGGAATTCCCTGGGCCTGGTCACTCGATTTCTCGGAATCTCCTGAGAAATGTCCGAATGATGAATGAAAGGGGGAAGGTATAAAAAAAAAGCAACCAATGTCGTTGAACTCTTTCACGTGGTAAAAAAGAAAGGCATATATAAATATAAAACCTTGGGGCCAAAGACCAAATCGAGCAACACCTTTCATTCGATGCCAAAACAAATTTCAAATTCTTCCTCTTCGTCTTCTTCTTTTTTTCTTCTTCTTCTTCTTCTGATTATTATTATTATTATTATTATTATTATTATTAATATTGTTATTATTATTACTATTAATAGACATTTTATATCCTTATGAAATTCGCCATCAGCACTGAGACCACCCGCAATGATCAAGGTCAAGTTGCAACTACCATTGGGAATCTTTCGTCCCTCCCTTTCTGCAAGACAATTATTTTCCAGCTAGATCTAAAGGCCAGGGAGTGTCTCAAGCCTTGGATACTTGAATCTCATAAAATTCATTCTTCCCAGAATTAATTCGCAGAATTAGTTTTTAAATTTAATTCCACACTGGTGGACTCCAAAATGAGATCTTTCAAATTATATCCAGATGTCTGAGAATAAATAAATTGACCTTCTTTTGTATTAACTTTAAGTTGACCTTGAATTGTTTTTAATTCTTCTGAATTTCTTTCGAATCCGTTCGAATTATGTAGAATCAGAATTTGTTTTCAGAAGGAATAGAGAATTCATTTCCAAGAACGAAGCACCTGTCTGCATTCGCGAAATAAATTCCCAAGGAAAAACTGCATCAGAGGTACGCTTTAATCTAGAGTTGTGACGTGAAACTGGAGACAAAATAAAGCAAATTCCCTGAATGATGAAGCATCCGAGATCTCTGGTGAAATACCGATAGAGATGATAAGCACGATTCAAGTTGATAAGCAGGTATGTCATGACTAGACTTCAGAGAGAAGATAAGGCAGATGAGATTACCGACCTGAGACTACACAAAGGTACTGACAATCAGTAATCTCAAAAACACTAGAATCTCCTTTCGCAAAAATTTTCAAGTTGACAGGAAAAAATTTCATAATTCTAATTGAAATTAAGGACGTTGGATCCAAGTGTTAAGTTAAAAATCCAATTCATCATTTTACTCAACGAAAATTATAAATAAATAATTTTTCGCTCTGTAGCACCAATATTTTTTCAAATATAAAACTGCGTACAGAGGGAAAAAATATTTAGTTTCGATACTTTTTGCATGAAACGAAGAATTCAAAATATAAATATAAAATGAAGAAATCAAGTTTTTAGATTGCAACTTGGCTCCAACATCCTTAAGGATTAGTTGAGTTTATCATAAAAAGCGCAAACTTATTGTACAAACCTGAAAGCTTCGTTAATGCAGGCCTTTAAATATTTTGCATTGCGGAGGTCCTCGACTCTGATATCGCAACCTGCTGGAGCCAAAAATGCAACCTCTTTGTAGAGTTTTTTTTGCACTTCCGGATTGCTGGCAATCATGTGGAATACGAAGACCAATGTATTGCCCAACTGTAAGTATTCAAAAATAGCCTCAGAAAAATTACAAAGTTAGTGCGAAGCTAGAATACTAATTTGGTTCAAAGTTACCATCTTGTAAAATAAATAAATACGAAATAAGTTTCTCTTACCGTGTGAATTCCCGCAGCGATGAAATCGATAATGGCTGCTTTTTTATCCCTTATGTCGAGATTTTTATCTCGCATAATTGATTTGTAGACAGCCTCGATGTCATCGTCGTGGGCGTCTTCTAGTTGTTCTTTAGAAGTTTCATCAACCAATTCTGAAACGATACTGAAACGAAATTTTCAATTAGAAATTTTCAATTGGAAATATTCAGTCAGACAGGAAATTTAATAAACTCATATAAAATAATTAATTTTTCCTGGAAAAGCCGAAAGTGATTAACTAATTTTCATAGAAAACAGGATTTAACCATTTTTATAGAGGACTTGATTTATACATTTTTCTAGAAAACTTAATCAACAAGTCTTGAAGGCAAATTAATGTAGAAATTTTATTAAGCAAGTTAAGGAAGTTGGTTGATAAGTCTTGAGGGGAAATTAATTTATAAAAGATGACGAAGTAAATTACTATTAATCTCAGTCTCAAAAGATAAAATCTAATAACAATTGTACAACATCCTGGTTTCTTCTTTCGACCAGAAAAGGAGAACTAACGTTTTTTTTTTAAACTCAGAAACTTGTTTTCTGAAAGAGGATGTACCAATTTCAAATGTTAAAGACACTGCTTGTTGTCAGGTCGACTTACTTGTATATGTCTTCTTCACTCTGTATCAGCTGTTTATAAGCAGTGGTTGGAAGCAGCTTCCAGAGTGGCAAACCATAATGGGCATCCCTCAAGGCTATGAAGTGTGCTCTCACAGCTTCCGCCAACCTGGAAGTCAGGGAACATGGACCTGGTTTTAGGAAACCCAATTTACGACCTAATATTAATGTGCAGGTACCTAAAACAAAATAGAAAAAAATTGTTTTATTAGGAAATCAGAATCACATAATCAACCCATCAAAAAATGGGAATCAAAAATAATGTTCAATTATGGGCCCCCAAAATAAGACCTGATAAAATAAAGTCTAATATGAGACCAAAAATAGGAGCAAAAAATAAGACTCTATTGAGTTAATTTAATAGAAATTTGGAACCTACTCTCAAGTCCCATTCTGTAGGCAATTTCCTCGAATCCATCGATTTTGTGATTGATCCTCCTGCTCTTTATCAGATCAATGAATTCATTGGTGACATCATTGAGTGCAGGAAAAAATCCTAGGACGGTGGTAGGTCCAGTTAGTTCTGGGGTGAGTGCAGATCTCAACTTGTGCCACGTCTCTCCTTGCCTAGATTTTCATTCAATGCCAGAATATCAGTGACATAATCGTCACTATTCCGCCTCTTCTCTTTAAAATAAAACAAATATACCGGTACTAAGGCAGACTTTAGAAATTGAATCTAACTACAAAAGGACTACTCGCAACAAAACTCTACAACCTAAACTGTTCTTCTAAATATAAATTTTGAATAACTCTAAAGTGTTTTTTTTTTTTTATTTTTCAGGGCCTGTCTTTTGAAACTTAGAAAAAAATATTGAGGCACACTAAGCTAAGCTATAGTTTAAATTTTGAAGGATAGAAGGAAAGGAAATTAAATGAGGAAGGAGGTCACTGAGTTAATTAAAAGAAGATTAGGAAGAAAGGAAGAAGGGAAGGAGTGGAGGAAATGGTTAAAAAGAAAAGGAGAAAAAGGGAAGACGGGAAAAAGGAAATAGGAAAAAAAGAGAAGAGGACGAGATAAAAGGAGAAAAGGAGATGGGAAGAAAAAGGTGGAAAACGCAAAAAAGAAAAAAAAGGAAGAGGAATAAAACGGGAACGAGGAAAAGAAAAGATAAAAAAACGGAAAAAAGAGAAAAGGGAAGGACGGACTAGATTTACAGAATCAAATTATTAAATTAAAATAAAAATAAATTGAAAATAATTTAGTGACAGAAGAGGCGGAAATAATATTAAATCTTAGGGGAAATATTATAACGATACATAAAAGAAGTAAATCTAAATTTAAAAAATATTTCCATTAAAATTTTTCAAGAAAACGATTTAAAAGTAAAAGTGAAATTTATGCAAAGAGATCCACGCTTTCTGAGCGTAAATTTGATCATTTTATTAGAAAGCTTGTCAGCCTGCCAAGGAACGGTAATTAGAAAAGATCTTAAGTATCGAATTCAAACTTTTTTCTGAAAGCTAATATAGAGACACAAACATTTCTATTTCTGATATGTAAGTCTAAAAATAATAAATAATAATAACAGATATTTTAATAAATAGATTTAAGAAATTATCAAAAATTGGTTGAATTATAAAATTTGATAGAAAGTCATTAAAAGTGATGTATTCAAAAAGAGTGACTAAAAATAGAAACAAGCTTGATAGAACCATAAGCTAAATTTATTTTTGAAACATAGAGATTCATTTTAAAATATCCGGTTATTGGAATTATATTTTTTTCTCTGTCCATGTTTGCTTTTTTATTCTATTTTTGAATGAATTTAAATTGGCTATTTCGTAATGGTTGAGCCACCTGATATTTTACGAGTAAGTTGCGGTCGGTTACTCACCTTGACGCGGCCTCAAACTTGACCCTGTTATTTAATAATTGCTTGAGAACATTACTTACTCATTGACGAGACCAAGGTTGGTGTATCGATCTTGACGAGTCTTTCGATAATGGGAGATGATTTCCTGTGGAGGTCGAAAGGGATACTTTGTGTTTCGTTTGATGATCTTTTCGATGTCTTTTCGAGCATAAACCTGGATAACTGGATGATTCCACAGTCCCTCCTCTTTGCACATTGGTCCATAGCGTCGATTCAGATCTACTCTTAAATCAGGGATTAAAAGGCGATCAGTCTATATTCTATTTTACTATTATTACTTATATTACTTATTCTACAGATATATAATATAAATAATAAACAATCATTATGTTTATATTATTATGCGGATGAGATATAGTTACTAGATAAAATCTTCCCACATTTAAACAGTAGCAGTTTTATGTTATTTATTAGCAAATTAAACTTTTTTTTTGCAAATTTTATTCTTATTCTTCCTTTTTAGAAAGGCGAAAAAGGGGGTTGGAAAAGAAATTTAAAAATGTGGTGAGAATAGTTGGTGGGCAAAGTGAGTGGGAAAGAGTGGGTTAGAAAACTGAATAAAAGGAGGGGTTGAAAAATGCGGTGAAAAGAGATTATCAAAAAAGGTTGAAAAAGGAGGTTGAAAAAAGTAGTGGGAATTTTGAAAAAGGGAATTCAAAGAAGGCTTGGAAAAGTGGATAGAAAAATAAGTTTGGAAAGGCAATTGGAAAATTGGATGGGAAAAAGGCATGAGGAAAAAAGGGGGAAAAGGGGGTTGAAAAAGAGGATTTGAAAATAGAATTACAAAAGTGGGTGGAAAAACTAGTTTGAAATGAGAGTTAGAAAAGTCAATAAGAAAAGCTGTTTTGAAAAACGGGTCGGAAATGTGGTGGAAAAAGTTTTTCCTGTAAATAATTTTTTCCCTCATAATTATCAGAAGTCAATAAAAAGCGTCAGTTTCTAAGAACCCGAAGAGCAGGTGAAAGATGGGCAAAAACGTCGGATGTTTATAAAGACATGTTTAATCTGATATTAATCGATTTCTTCGGTCATCGACCGATAGAGGAAATCCAATGAGAAAAAAACTGCATTATAGCATTGATTATATAACTTTTTAGATTATCTACTTATGACTTGCCTTTTGATAAGTAAAAAAAAATTATAATTGATCATTGATAGTTTCTTTATTGCTCTCACAGTTAGTAGGGGATCAATTCACGATGAATTATTAATTTCTTCGTCGTTAAGAAATGCTAATTAAAATGTGATTTGTCATTCAGCTGTAATTACTCTTAGCATAAAAATACAAATAAAAATACCAAATAGATATACAAATGAGCAGCATTCTATTTTTGTACAACTGATTTTTATTTATAATTGTGAAATAAATAATATAAATATAATTATTAAGTTTAATTAAGAAATTTTTGGTTTATTTTGTTTAAAATGAAGAATAGGATACAAAATACATTTAAAAAATTCAGACAGTTCCTACCTTCGTAAGCCTCGTGGATTTTGTTCATATCGTAGGATCCCAAAAAGGAATAAATCCACCTCGTGCCAAAAAATGGCAAAGAAAATGGGCCAGGGATATTTTTAATGGTTCTAGGTCTTCTGCCTGTTGTTCGATTGGAAGACACTTCTGGAAAAAAGAAAACAAAATCAGAATTAATCTTCCAATAAAATAAAATAAATTAAAATCTTTAAATAAATTTGAATTTCTTTAAAAGTTACCATAATTTATATATAGGATTGAAAATCTTTTTTAATTTATAATTTGGTAATTATAATATTTACGTAAGAAATTAAATTTCTCTTAAATTTATTCTTGATACTTTCTAGAAATTCTCAAGAAACAGGCTTTTTAATATTTATCATCTTTCATTCTATGCAAATCCTTTTTTCTCTTTAATCTGTTTTTTATTGAAAATTAAGTCATGCTTAAGTAGGATATTGTACTTTTTCTTAAAGAATTAATAACATTTGACGAATTCCGAAAATCGGAACATGTAAATCCACTGTCAGAGCTCAATTTGTCATTCATTGTCAATTTTTGTGGATTATATTGACCGATTAACGGCTTTTATCATTTTCTGTTCTTAGAAAAAACAAACATTAACACTTTTCTACTACATTTTTTAGTTCAAACTGACATCAGTGGTTTTAACTAATTTTTCAGTCAAATAAACTAAAAAGCAGTCAATCTTACATCTTAATGAATAAATTAATCAAATTCTTAGATAATTCACTAAAATTTACTGATAAGTTAGTCAAATTCATTGATAAATCAGTAAAATTCACTGAAAAACCAGTCAATCTCACTGATTGAATAGCTAGAATTAATTAACTGATTGAAATTACTAAAAAGTACACAAATTCAACTTTCTACATTAGAATCAGTAACTCGATTTATTCAGCAACGACTTCACTGATTCATCAGTGGATTTGACTGACTCTTCAGTATTTTTTCACTGATTGATCCGCGAACTCACTAACTTGATACAGTTTTTCAAAACAAAATAAAAATCCCCTATTTATTTTTTCCTTGCTAACAAATAGGAAAATTTGCAAAAATTCAAAAATTTCCTTTCTTTATTGTCACTCTGTAGACTATAAAATATTATAAATATGAAATATTCTCCAAAACCTTTCGCAAAAGTTGCTTTAATGATATAAGCACCCAGAAGATTTCACGGTCATGCGATTTAAAAAATAATGACCCATACTATAAACCATTGTTATTTTCTTGCCAATTCACCACTCACTTTTTCTTATCAATCCACTCCGTTCTTTGAAACTTTGATAAGTATAGCTATTCTTACAATGTTAATCACATCGAAAAATGAAAAAAATTAACAAGTAAACAAATAAAAAGTAAATAGTAAAACCAGAGTTCCTACTGCCAAATTTCCGTATACGAATAAGCGAATATTTTGCACTCTTGCTGCAGGGATTGACTCCAAATTTTTTTAATCTATTAAGTCTGCTTATTTATGGCATAATCAAATAATAAGCAAAAAATAATAATAAATCAAATAATGAATAACTGTGAAAAATGTATGTATTTCTAACTCAGAACAGAACAGAAAATAGTATCAATTTGAGAATTGAAGGTACTTCAATACTTCAAATTGCGAATTTCGAAATTATTTTTTAAATATTTCATAATTTATAAATTCTTCAACTTGAGTCACATATTCAAATAAAAAATTTTAGTGCATTTTAATTTTCCATTTAAGGGCGTTGGACCCAAGTGTCATATTTTTTCGTTCTGTAGCGCTAATCCTTTTTCAAATAAAAAACTGCGTACAGAGCGAAAAAATATATAGTTTCGATGCTTTTTGCGTAAAATGAAGAATTCAAAATGTAATTTCAAAATTCAATATTGTCGTTTTACTTAAAAAAAATTTGAATCAGATATTTTATCGCTTTGTGTGCATTATTCCAGGTAAAAGTTTATTAATTCTATAGACGGAAATTTAAATTCAAATTTAAATTCCAAATTTCATATTTGTTGAGTAAAATGAAGAAATCGAATTTTTATATAAGAACTTGAGTCCAGCATCCTTAAAAAATGAATAAAGAGTCTGGGACCTTAATTTGCGACTTTTTTGCGATCGATCTTGCTGAAGTGAGGAAAAAAAATTGATGAAATGGAGGGGATGAATAAAGACGGATAAAAACTCACCCTTGCAGAGATTTTTGATGACGAACCACCATGACGGCTGGTAACTGGAGGCCAACACAAGGCCAGTGAAGAGAGCGACAACAATTACCTCGAACCATGTTCCGAACATCAGCAGCATATCGGGATTGTGTTTTGTTTCTACAACAACAGCAACGGCGCTTTTTATTATCACAAGATTCACCTCCCCCGCGCATACCGAAGATTATTACACTTTGAGACAATACAAGAGGGGCTCGCGGTCGTTCCAAGCTCAATCACAATAATTTAAACTCGCTCGCGTGTCACTTGAGTGCCACGGAGTAGTGTCTGAATGTGAATAACGTGCTTACGAACTCCGTTAGTTTACTCCTTGACCGTGTAGCTAATGTAGGAATGAAGAAAGGAAAAAAAAGAGGAAAATATATAAGAAGAAGAAATGAAAGAGTAGGGTAGGGGTAGAGAAAGGGAAAAGAGAAAGAGAAAAGCAGAGAACGAGCGAAATTGATTTATAACTCGGTTGCTGCCGACTTGTTCTCTTCAATGATAAATAAACTATGACGAAAAAGATAAACAAACGCACCGACAATACAACGTCAATTACAGGAAAAAAGGAAATAAGGAGATAGAAGAAGTTAGGATAATGGAGAGAGCTTCTGATATAATTAAAGCACGTGCTCATTATCGGGCTTAGAAGTCATTATGAGTAATGAACTGGTCATGGCGAGATGCAAAAGTGCAGAAGGATTGAAATGATTCCTTTTCTTCTCTTTTCTTTCAATTTAACTAATAATCAAATTTAGTTACTCTCTACTCTCTAAACTTGAATCAGAGAAATTTAACTGATTACCAGTCAAATTCTACTGAAAATCAGTAAAAAGTCACTGGTATTTTTAATAGTTTAGTGAAGTTGACTGAAAATTTCAGTGACTTTTGACTGATTCTCAGTGAACTTTCACTGATTAAAATCGTGAGAAAAGAGTCACTGAAATTCAGTGGAATTTGACTGATTCAGTTTTGGAGAGTAAAAATGAATCAGTGGAAGTTGACTGATTTTCAGTGATTTTTTTGCAAATTTTCCTCAGCGAAAATTTCCTTCACTGAGAATCAGTCAAAATTTACTGAAATTTTCAGTGATCTTCATTAAACTACTGAAAATGTTAGTGACTTACTGATTTTCAGTGGATTTATCACTGATTAATATCGTGAAAAAAGAAACATGTTCATTCTTCACTAACTCGGGTTTAGAGAGTAGATCGTGAATTATATTCACTGATAAATCAGTCAATTTCAATGAGAAATATGTATAATTTATTGATTAATCAGTAAAATTCAATGAAAATTCAGTTTAAGTCATTGATTGATCATTATATTTAATTGATAATCAGATTCAGTAGTTTTTGAATCTTATTGAAATTACCCCAACTTACTTACTAATTATTAGTCATTATGAAATTAATTAAAATAATATTCATTGGTAATTTAGTCAAATTCATTAATAAATTAACGAAATTCAGTGAAGATTCAATGAAATTTACTGATTAACAAGACAAATTAACTCGATGAGTCAATCGAAATCAATAATTAATCAGTAAAAATAACAATTCTTATTATTTTATTTTATTTAACAACAGCTTCTCTTTACATATATAATATTTATAGTTTATTTTTATTGATGTATGAATCAATGAATTTAACTAATACATTTGTAAATTTAACTGATTATTCAGTAAATTTGACTGATTAATAAATGAATTTCACTTTCACTCGCCAATAGATAGCTTATTAGAATTTATAGATTACTTATAAGAAAATCAACACTTATTCATTTTGAAACTACTATACTTTTTACTAATTTTTTTAATAATTAGATAAAAAGTGGATTGATTAATGCGAGGGTTGATAAAACTGTAAACAATGATATAGGACTCTTAATATTATTTTATATCTTTTTTAATAATTAACAATTTTTCCATTGTATTTCAAATTGATTTAGTTTTAATTCTATTTTTGTTCATGTAATCCTCGTCACTAAATTGGAATCATTAATTACTTATTATGCTGATTTTATTTTTAGGTAGTATCGCTTGATTAAAATATGTGCTTTGACCTGTGATTTACAAACATTTTTTTTTAATGTTATGTGACCTTAAGCGATTGATACTTAAACAGTTGTAAAAATAATCATAGTAATTAGAGAGAATCAGACTGAATAATCACTGAATTTTATTGACAGAGTAATCAGTGAATTTGATTGATTTCTCGTTAATTTGACTGATTTCTCAAGGAATTTTATTGATGGATTAATTAGTAACTTTAGCTTATTACTCAGTGAATTCGATTGGGTTTTTAGTGACTGTGACTAATTAAATAGTAAATTTGATTGATGAATCAGTGAAATTGACTGATTCATTAGTGCATATAATTAATGATAAATTTGATAACTTTGAATCAATAAATTTCACCAATTTATTATTGAAGTTGACTGATTGATCAGTAAATTTAACTGATTAATCAGTAAATTTGACTGAATGATCAGTGAATTTCGCTGAATTGCCATTGGAATTTGACTTATTTATCAGTAAATATAATTCGCCAATAGGTAACCTTAACTGATTACGTACAATTAAAATGTGAAAAGTTCCAAAATAAAAGCCAGATAAGAATAAAATGAGAAACACTATTTCTCTGGAATGCCATTATTATCTATTTAATAAAAACACACCGGGATGGAAGTTGGTTCAAAGTCTCCACATGCAGTCACCTATATTTGTTATCAGTACATTTTCTTCGGAAGGCACAGTAGTTCAAACATCATCAAAGATAAATGACTCGATTCACTCTTTTCCTGACTATCGTGAATGATGAATCAATGAATCGATGAATTGAAAGATAAAAAATTAGCTTACAATAATAAATCGATCTATAGTCTATAATTCTTCAACTCTGGCTTTGATGCATTTTCTGAGAGGGAGTTCACGGAGATGAGGCGACAAACGATGAAAAAAAGAGCGAAACAATGGCCATGGGATTTTATTATTCATTGATGCGCGATAAACCATGGACAATATTGATAGTGAGCGAGGGGTAAAAAAGGCTGGTGAAGCGTGTGGAGGGAATAAAGGGGAAAGGGTGAAAAAAGAGGAGAGAAAGATTTGCAACGACAAGGGACGCTTCGTAGGAGGCTGCAACTCTTTATGAGAGCAATCTTCTACTCCTTTCTTCAGTTCCTTCGTGCTCTTCCTTTCCGCCTGTTCCTCAGATTAACATACTCGATTTTTACTCCTTTCTTTCCTTTCTCTGCCCACCTTACAGTAATTTCATTTGCAAATATTTGTGTCTAGGGTGAGCCGAAAACTTTTGTTTGTTTTTTTCCCTTTTGTTTATATACTGATTTTCCAGTTAATTTAATAAATTTAATAGTAGTTTAATTATTCTCTAAATTTGAATGCACGGATCAAATTAATTAAAGTCACTGATTAATCAATCGTATTCTAAAACTGAATCAGTCAAATTCCACTGATTTTCAGTGACTCTTTTCTCACGATTTTAATCAGTGAAAGTTCACTGAGAATCAGTCAAAAGTCACTGAAATTTTCAGTCATCTTCACTAAACTACTAAAAATTTCAGTGACTTTTCACTGATTTCCAGTAGATTTTTCACCGATTAAAATCGTGAGAAAAGAGTCACTGCCAATCAGTGGAATTTGACTGATAATCAGTTAAATTTCTCTGATTCAAGTTTAGAGAGTACTGATCTCAATCAATCGAATTCACTGATAAATTAATCAAAGTCAAATTAAAATCAACCAGTCAAAATCACTAACAAAACTGAGTAAATTCACTGAGTACTCTCTAAATTTGAATCAGTGAAAATTTCACTGATTTAATTAGTGATTAAGTATTTGACTGATGAATCAGTGATTTGAGACTTTTCACTGATCAATTCAGTAATTAGTCACTGATTACCAGTAAGTTCTTACTAATTTAATTAGTGAACCGATATAACCTTTACAAATTTCAATAAAGTATACTTATTATTTTTGGAAATCAAGTTCCAATTTCAATCTGTAATTTCAGTAATTATGAAAATTTTGAATTCATAAAAGGTGTACAAGTGCTGCCAACTATCGGTCCACATTATTCCTTTGTACTGATTCAATCAGTGAATTTTTTTCACTGAATGAATCAGTGAGATTTCACTGTCAATTAGTGACTTTTCACTGATTCAGATTTAGAGAGTAATTAGCTTACTTGACTGATAGACGTATAATATTCACTGATAAACCAGTCAAATTCACTGACAAATCAATAAAATTCACTCATAAATGAATAAAATTTCCTGAGTATTCAATGAAATGTATCAGTCAACTAATGAATCAGTCAATTTCACGGATGTATCAATCAAATTTACTGATTAATTAGTCTGTCAGTAAAAACCCAATCTAATTCACTAAGTAATAAGTTAAAGTAACTGATTCGTCCATCAATAAAATTCGTTGAAAACCAGTCAAATTAACGATGAATCAATTAAATTCACTGATTATGCAGTGAATAAAATTCAGTGATTAATCAGTCTCCAGCTCTCTAATAAGATCACATAACATTTAAAAAAAATGTTTGTAAATCCCAGGTCAAAGCACATATTTTAATCAACCGATACTACCTAAAAAAAATCGACATAATAAGCAATTAATGATTCCAATTTAATGACGAGGATTACATGAACAAAAAAAGAATGAAAGCAATCAATTTGAACTGAAATGAAAATTTGCCAAATATTCAACCGGAAGAAAATAGTCAAACTATTTGTTTCTCAAAAAACTATTTTGGTTCACCAATCTTGTTAGTTGTGAGAAAGTCAATGTCATGACCCCCTAGTGGCCCCGCCTGAACTAGACAAATTTAGGCGCGAAATTCAAAAGTTGTATACCATTATTTACACTTTTATCAACTCTCGCATTAATTAATACACTTTTTATCACATTATGAAAAAATTTAGTAAAAAGTTCAATAGTTTAAGGATGAATAATTAAAAAATTTTTGATAAGTAATCTATAAATTCTAATAAGCTTTCTATTAGCGAAAGAAAGTGAAATCGAAGGAGTACCAATCAAAGACGAGAATTCAAATCGTTATCTCATTACTCTGACCTATTTGTCAGGCAATCCACTATTTATGTGTGATATCGTTTTGATAAGTACTTTCTATAGCCGTGTAAGCTTTTATATCAGAAGGAATGCTTTTGATTACAAAATTTATAATCGAGAGAAGACGAACACCTTGTGTCAAGAAAAAAATAAAGAAAAAAGTAAATAAAGTATACCAGGGGCGAAAGCTTTAGAAATAAAAATGTACTACAGCAATAAAGATTTGCATTTTTAAAAATTATATTTCCTCGAGATATTAATTTAACAAATTTTAACAAATTTATTCAAACAAATAATTTATTTAGTTAAAATTAAATATCTTTTCTTCTTTTGTAAAGTACAAAAGACGTTGCATCAGGAAATGCAACAATTCTAGAATGTGTTTGGTCTGAACAAATTATAAGACAACAAAAGATACAATAAATTAGGTCAGTAGTTTATCGGTTCAGTTCTCTCGTCTATTAATGATTTCTTGAGATACCGACAAGCTAAAAATAGATTATTAGACAGTTCGTTGCTTTCAATTGCATTTTAATTATCAATGAATCACTGATGATTGCATATTATTACATTCCAATTCAATTCCAATTGAGGTCATTGGGCACTTGAATTTTTACAACCCCTTTTTTTCAAAAGTGCCATATCACATTCTTCAATATTAATATCATGCAGCAAATTTCATGCTTGAAAATTAAGTTCAAACTTAAATGTTCCAATTATTTCAATTTGTTTCAATTTTTTATAATCGAATGAAATCTCAAAGGTCTAAGGATTTAACTGGTAAGTTAACTTTGGGGATTAAAAGAACATTATAAAACATTTAGAGTCATTTCCGCGGTTTTCCAGTTCAATTGCAAGGACAATTGTATTTTCTCTAAGTAATACTTATTAATAGGAACATGTTTACTTCAGAAAAGAATTTTATCTACTTTAAATCAATTTAGTATATAGTAGCAAGTAAATAATTATCACGATGACTTTATGTCATTTCAAGAAGGCTTACGTGATTCGTTGTTATTGTTTTTTAGAATAAGAAATTTTGAAAATGTAATAATCTTATAAATTCTCGGGAATTTCCTGTTTTATAGTTTTCTGTTTCATGCCGAGTGTTTTTAAGGCAATTTATGTGATTTATGTGATTTCAGAGGGTTTCAGTGATTTATGATTAAATTACATGTTATTTCAGGTGATTTTAGATGATCGTAATTATCTTAAGTGACTTCAAGTGATTTCAGGTGACTTTAAGTGATTTCAGGTGATTTTAAGTGATTTTACGTGATTACAAGTGATTACAGGTGATTATAAGTGATTACATGTGATTATAGGTGATTACAGGTGATTTCAAGTGATTACAAGTAATTAAATGTGATTACAAGTGATTAAAAATGATTACAAGTGATTTCAAATGATTAAAAGTGATTGCATGATAAATTCCAACTGATTTTAGGACAGAAATTACTTCAGGTGACTATCTTATACATTTAATGTGATTACAGTGACTACAAGTGATTTTATTGATTCCAAGTGATCTCAGAGCAATTTTAGAGAGATTTAAGAGATTTCAGATGATTGGTATTGTTACAATGAGAGAAAATGACTGCAGTGATTGCAATTAATAATAATTAATTGATTTCCGAGTGATTTCAATTTGTGTTTAGAGTGATTACAATTAATTAAAAGTGATTTCAGGTGACTATCATATAAATTTAGAGTGATTATAGGAATTAAAAGAGATTTTAATAATTCCAAGTGATTTCAGAGAAATTTTAAAGAGATTTCACAGAGATTTCAGGTAATTAAAGTTTTTGCAATGTTTATAACTGATTGCAGTCATTTTGTTTATTTTTTGGGAAGATATCCAGTTAAAATCGCTTGAAAGGCCTAAAATAAAGACGAAAGCAGCATTCCTGAGAAATAAATTTTGTTTTTAAAAAGTTGGAGAAACCGAATTGAAGAATTTTGTTTATCGATGACGAATTTTACTGTTAGTTGTTAAGTTTGATATAGGAAAACATTCTCCTAGCCATAAACGTTTCATTACTGGTTGGCATACTGCTATTCTTTTTGTTTTATTTCAGAATATACCTGTTTGTACAATGTACATACACAACTGTGAAACCGTTATTTTTGCACACACCAACAACCAATAATGAACTCGATGACCCGAGGAAGTACTTAAGAACGCATTTTTCAAGCTCAATTCGCCATCGTTGAGAATTTTCAAGATAAAATTCCAAATCCTTTATTTTGAACACTTTCAATTTATTAATTTATTAATTTTTTATTTCACAACTTAATTGAAATTAAAAATTAAGTTTCCTACAAATCACTTCTTTTTATTTCCCTCATTTCCCTAATCAACTCATTTTTTTCAAGATGATTATTGAGCTTTCTATTCGACTTTATTCGACAGAATTTTCGAAAATTATTTTCTCTAAATATTAATATTAGTTTCTTTAATCAATATTTAAATATTAATTTTTCTTTTGACTTCCTCGTTTAAAAGAAAAATGAAGCTTTCAAACATAAAGTGATTTTACAAATCATACACGAGCAATAAAAAGGATAAATATTTGTATATTGTTATTTACTTATTTATAGCGAATTAAGATAAAATAATCCACGTGGATATTATCTTTTGTTATCATGTGATAAGAAAAATCTGTTTCCCTCATTCGAAAAGGGATTCGCAAATTGAATAAGTTGTAGATAAATTAATAAATTGAGCTGAAGCTAATTTTAAATCTAGTTGAAAGAAAAATGAAGAAATTAGCTCAATGATTGAAGAAAATAAAATAATTTCGAATTGCTTCGCATTTACGTGATACTTTTTATGGCAATTTCCCGTGTGGAAATTTCCCCACTTGTCCTTATT
>UCOK01009015.1:0-26173 GCA_900474325.1 Synergus umbraculus
CCCTTAATGAAAATGTAATATTATAAGTACATATTAGCAAGTTACCTTCAAAGAGAATTAAAATAATATATTTTTTACTTTTTATAAAAAAATTTTTTATGTTGAGGAAGAATTTGGGGGCCCCTTCAAAAGCGCGGCCCAGGGCCAGCCACCCTCTTAATCCGGTGATGGGGTAAGGGCCTGGAGGGGGGGTTGTTTCATAAATTTGCAAATAAATCAAGAAATAAATAAATCAAAACGCTCTAAAAATTTTTTGGAATTTTTACTGAAATTTAAGCCACCCTAAAATTTGTAGGGTGAGTAGTAATACCCGCCATACCCACGTCTTCCGCCGGCCCTGAAAAAAAGAAAAACAAAAATAAAGGGCGGCGTATTTTCATTTTGTATCAGAATAAGAGTAAAAGACTAAAAGGGACAAAAGTATATTTCTGTCGCTTTTTCTGTCATTATGTTAATTATTTATTACGCAATTTGAACAGCTGGCAGAATTTATAATGCATTTATGATAGTATAATGTGCTATTTGCTATAAATAAGAGAGGGAAACGATCTACAAATTGTTTATAGAAACGTTAGTTACGAAGAGTGTTATAAATTGTCCAAAATGGCTGACATTCGAGGATTTTGTCATAAAAATATGCGCAAAACTATCGCCTCGAGTTTTGTGTGACATGAATGCAAGATGCAAGATAAAAATTACGCATAAAAAAAGGAAGAGGATTGAGGTTATGACTTGTCAAGACCTACATATTTTTATGCTAATTTATTGCATACCAATGCGATAGAAAGATTATCAGGTCTTCGAAGTTGAATGCTACCAACTAACCAACGTCTTAAATTTCTCCCACTTTTCGAAATTCGTCAATCGTCAGCAACAGAAGACGTCCTAGAAAACAGAACTAAGAGTACGTGTCAAACAGTGTCAAAATCACTTTGAGTTCGGATCGGGACATCAAACTTTCACTCCTAATTCTAAGCCATATAATTTTGAAATGGCTTTACGAACAGTATTAAATGTAGGTAAAAGAATTTTCTCTGGAATTCGGGAAGACGGATTTGGAGTAAGAAATGTTCACACGAATATGAAAATTGCTCCTCTACAAAGATCTGCACTGGAAGAGAGATGTATTCTCGTAGATGAGTTTGATAAGCCTCTTGGTGAAGCGACAAAGAAAGAGTGTCATTTGATAAACAAAAAAGGTAGCGTTCCTCTTCACAGAGCATTCAGTGTTTTTCTTTTCAATGGAAATGGGGACTTATTGCTGCAGAAAAGATCTTCTACGAAGGTGAGTTATTTTTTATTCTTATATTTATTCTTCTACTTGTTTTTCCATTGTTTGTCATTTATTGTGCAATAGGCTTGAGTCTTCATTTGACGTAATATTTTTTAATGCATTATATATGTGTTTATTGTACAAATATTTTAAGTCACTCTGATATCATTGTACAAACAATGATATAAATAATTACAAATAATCTTGTAATTCTTTATATAATTTCAAAAATCTTCCTGAGTTTTACAAAATTCCTTAAAATGTCTTTATTATACTTGAAAATTTGGTGACATTCCTTTAAATTTCGTAAATTCACTTTATATTTTTTGTTAAAATTACTTGAAATTACTCAAAGTCCTATTGAATCTCTTAAAATTTCTGAAAATCCACTGAAATTTTGTAAAATCTATTGGATCCATTCAGTCTTTAAAATTACTTAATATCCCATAAAAATTGGTACAATTCCTTAGAATTACTTAAAATTCCATAAACTATGGACAAATCCCTTAGAGTTATTTAAAATCCTATGAAGTTTCATGAAATCCTTTAAAATTACTGACAATCCCATCAAATCTCGTAAAATTCCCATAGAATATCTTAAAATCCCTTTAACATCCTTCAAAATCTGATGAAATTCCTTAAAATTACTCAAAATTCCATGAAATTTCGTTAAATTCTTTAAAATTTCTGGAAATAAATGTTCTTCAAATTACTTAATATCTCATAAAATATTTTAAAGTTGCTTAAAATTAATTAGAACCTCCCAAAATATCATCAAATCCCATAAAATTACTTAAAATCCAATGAAATTCCTTATGTCGTTAAAATAACTTAATATTTTATGAAACATTGTAAAATCTCAGAAAATTACTTAAAAATTCAATTAATTTCGTAAAATCCTTTAAAATTTCATAAAATTCCTGGACATACCGTGAAATCACTTAATATTTATAAACAATAAATTTCGTAAAGCCATTTTAAATTCCTTAACATTTTTCAAGATTCAAGATTCCGTGAAATCTCATTAAATCTTTTAAAATACCTTAAAATGCAATGCGTAAAATGTCTAAAACCTTCTTAAAATTCCACAAAATATATAGTCAAATTCCTTAAAATGACTTAATCTGTAATCCTTTAAAATCTCATAATTTTCCCAAAAAAATATGGGATTGGAAAAATTAAGGTATTTCAAAAGTATGCAAAATAATTCAGAGATTTTAATTTTTGAAACATTAAAATTTTTAATTCCTAGTCTAATTTTAGGAATCTTAATAAATTTGTAAATTCCTTAAAATTATTCAAATTCCCATTAAGGGCATGTGATACTGTACCACAAGAGTTTACCCAATTATACATTCATAATAATAAATATTTTGAGCGAATAAGAGTCAATAAACCTTCCTCTCATGTCCACGAAAGTTTGTTGACTCTTATTAGCTAAAAATATTTATTATTATGAATGTATAATTGGGTAAACTAAATTGCTCTTATGGTAAAGTATTACATGCCCTTAAAATCCTTAAAATAACTAAAAATTCAATGGAATTTTCTGAAATCCCTTCAAATATCTTAAAAGTTTTTAAAATCATTTTAAATTCCAAAACATAAGTATCTACCGTTAAATCTTTTAAGATTTCTCAAAACCCCATGATCTCTTAAAATTGCTAAAAATCCAATGAAAACTCTTTATTAGATTTTTATATTCTTTAAATTTCTTTAGATTCTATAAAACCCCAATAACTGGTATAAAATCCCTTAAAATTTCTAAAAATCAGAACAAATTCCATAAAATTCCTTGAAATACCGTGAAATCCTTTAATATTTCTAAAATTTCAATAAATTTTCTAAAATTCGTATTCTCTGTCTTAATAAACTTTTTGAAAACAGAAATAGTCTGGATTATTTTCAAAATTCGATACGTTCACACAATTCGCAAAGTTTCTAAACCAATCTCTATTTCGAAGTTCAAATTTTTAAGATGATCTTTTAATATGTAGTTATAAAACCCTCTAATTTTATTAAAAATTCTGAATTTAAGCTGAATTTTCTTTTCTTCTTAGATCACTTTTCCTGGATATTACACCAACACCTGCTGTAGTCATCCTCTGGCGGAAATCCCAGGTGAATCCGAAGAACGAGAAGCTCTTGGAATTCGAAAGGCAGCTCAACGAAGATTAAATTACGAATTGGGAATTCCAACAAGTGAAATCAAATTAAGCGATTTACAATACTTGACAAGGATCCATTATGAGGCGATGGGAGATTCCTGTTGGGGCGAACATGAAATAGATTATGTCCTTTTTGCACAAAAAGACGTTACAATAGATCCCAATCCCGACGAAGTTAGCGAAATTCGTTGGGTCTCTCGATCCCAAATAGAAGAATTTGTTAAATCGATAAACGCTCCGCTCACCCCGTGGTTTAAACTCATACTCGAGTACAAACTTCCTTTCTGGTGGGATAACTTATCCGACTTGCACAAAATCCGCGATCATTCGACGATACAACGCTTTATATAAACTATTATTTCTTTAAATTTGAAATTTTTAACATACAATTTTTGAATTGATACTGATTTGAAAGAAAAACGGGTATGACTTTTTTTTGGTGTATAAAAGAAGTTTAGGTTTGAGAGCCTAAAAGTCAAACCTCTAATTATAATTTAAAAAATTAATTATTAAATTTAAATAAAGAATTAAATATTTATAGCTACATATTTCCTAAATTTAGATATTTTAATTTATGTTTTTTTTTTGCTGTAAATAATGGTTTTTGGAGTTAATTTCATTAGTTTTAATGGATTTAATCCTTATTTAAAAGTTGTTTTTTTTTAAATTCGATTCGGTAATTATTTTAAGTTTATGTTATGAATTTCGCAATATGATTTAAATCTTTAAAAAAAACCCTTGCGCAATCTGTATTTTTAAAATATACTGGCTGTATGTATAAAATGAAGTAAGAATTAGAATTTGTACCTTATAATATATATACTACATTTTGTACTTGGGGAAATTAATAAAGAATAAAGAAAAAATTAGCAAAACCAATTTTTGCTTTTTTAGGTATTTTAATATTTTTAAGATTTGAAATTTATAATCTTCTGAATTTCTAATAGAAATTGAAAAACTCAATAGTAAAGGTGATTTTTATTATTAGGATGTAAAAATTTCAGGTATATATAAGAAAAAAAGTCAACTTTCTTTAAACAACAAGAATGTTATTGCAAATGTTTATATCTCGTAACAAGACGCTATACAACAAACTGTACGCAGAACACACACTTGCACTCAAAAACCTCACCGAATTTTCTCATTATCAACTTAGCTCTCCTTAAACTGTTCCATTTATTCTCCTTTACCTACTTAGAATTACTGAAGTTCGCCTCATTCTTGACTCTCAATGAAAAATTTTTCTCCTTTGAAGTCTGAAGTAGAAAATTTGACTTACGACTCGAAAAAATGTGATAATCTTTTGTTAAAGATCTCTTCTTTTGAATTCGTTTCTCAAAATAACTTCAAATTTAGAGCAAAAATTTGATAATGATACAGTTTCTTTTATCTACGTATATAAAGGAAATTATATTTTAAATATAGATTATTTAATTGAATATAAAAGATTATTTTTCCAATCTAAAAGACTTATTTGCAGTCCCTGGATGATCACAATTAGTGGAATGAAGGGTAACAGAAAGGGGAAAAAATAATTCCTCTCTCTTTCTGATTTTCTAGTAATCACATTTCTCAAATTATACCTCTTCCTGCGAGGTTCGTGTATAAGTCGCAGACCCAAAGAACAGTGATACTCCGGTTCTCTTTTCTTTAAAAATGAAATTAGTTTCTTAAAATGGTGAGTCACTCTGTTACGTAGTTGTCCTCTTCTGAGGTTTTTGTCCTTTGATGACGGTAGGTCGATTCTTGATGAAGCCCTTCTTGCGGCGAGCAGTCTGAAACATCAACGTCCCCATAACTTCAACTACGTTTCAAAGTCTTTTGCTGCGCTCGGCAAAAAAAGCAAAAATGATACGAGAGACTCTATTTAATTTCAGTCTCTTTTTAATAAATTTCCCTGCGAAGAAATACCAACCTTTTTACTCATGTAAGAAGAGGTTGGTCGAATTATGGTTCGTTCCGAGACAGGAATTCGAGGACGGTTGAATTCGTTTGGTTTTTTCACCCTGGAAAAAAATTTCGAATATGTTACAGTGGTTCCAATTTATTTTTATTTAAATATCAAATTTGAAAATGACCTAATTTTGAAAATTATTCTAATTAAAAATGAAATTTACCTATAAACTCTAACGAGCCAATGTTCAGTCGTATAAGCCTCTTCAAGATAAGTAAGTTGGAAATTTTTGTTTCCAATTTCAGCATTACGTGTTCGATCAAAACCAGACGGAGATCTATAATCAATTTTGACTTCTCCGAATCGATAATAACTGAGCTTGTACATCAGAGAATTTAGGAGTGTCGGAGAACCTTCGGAGTCAACTCGAAATTCGCCTCTTTCTGTAAAATAGTCGCTTTCTCGAATATCCTGGGGATGCTCACCCTCTGCTATCCTCACCATCCACAAAAATTTGTTAATATCATCCCCAGAATAGCCAATCATTCCTCCAAAAATTACGAGTACGTAGTCCACATCGAGGGACGTCATTATTTCATAAGCAGCACTTTCATTTGAACTCATTGCTTTTCCCACAAGAGCAATATGTGAATTGTTCCAGGTGTTATTGTCCACTAACGTCGTTCTAAGAATAGAATTAAATTGATAAAAAATAGAATAAATTTTTATTTTTCAAATTAAAGACTTGTGAAAATAATCTTATTTTAGCACTCTTAAGTAAGTAAAATATATTCCTCACCTATTCGCCATTCCAGCTATCTGATAACCATAATCCCACCAGCTCATTACTCTCGCATCATTAGGAGTATTTTGAGCAAGCCAGAAGTAAGCCTCCCTAAAGTCATCAAGAATTGCTCTACCGCCATCATTGCTATAAGACGAAAGAACAATAGAAGGACTCGAGTAGGCATTGCTGGTAATCCAGGTGCAGTGAACAGTAAACATCATGAGAAGGACGAGAATCAGGATAACTACTCCATTTCTGACGTTCGCACCGAGTCCGTCACCACTACCCTTGGGTCTCTCGTGCTTCATTCGTCGAAGTTTTCCAGCTTTATCATAAAGAGCACGACCAGGGCTTGTTTCCCTCTCTTCTTCACTTTCTACTTCACTAGTCTCTTTTTCGTCACCATCCTTATCCTCTTCCTTAAGGAAGAGTTCCAAGAGTCCACTGAAGGCAACACCAGCTAACATACAAACGACTGGAGTCAAGGTAAGCATTAGACGAACCATTACTCCAGCAAAATAGACGGCACTTATTGCGTAGAGAACAACTGCAAATAAGAATTTTCAGATTAAAATAAAAAATAAAAAATAATTTAAAAATAATTTAAGTAATTGTTAAATAAAAAAGAAATATATATTTACCGAAAACGCGCTCATCATTAATGTGTTTGATGCAGTACCACAATCCAACTGGGAAAGTGGTAACGAGGATGTGGAGATCGAAAAAGAAACTAAACCACGTCGTGGGTTGATGCTCAGATACAGACGCAATGATAGGAATATGAATTTTGGCATATCCCGTATCCCAGAGGGAATAAAATCTTCCACTCCAAGGTGCAACAACACCAACGTAAGTTAATCCAATCAAGACTAATAAAAAGACACCTGCAGTTGCAGCTACAATTCCTCCGAAGTATTTCATTTCGGATTTTGTGAAAACTGTTCGGAGGTACCTGAAATAAATAATGACGATAAATATCTAAATATAATTTTATAATAATTTTATAATAATTATTAAATTATGAATATAATTACCTCAGAGTCGCCACAAAAATTAGCAGCCCAAAAACTCCAACAGCTGGCATGTGTTCCGAAGTTCTTATCGGCTGGAATCCAACAAACGGAATCTGCATGCTCAACAGCAGCCCCAAAATAAAGAACACCGTATAACTAGTAAATAGCCGATTGCTAAATCTATTCATAATTAAAAGAGTAAAAACGTGAAGGGGAATAAGATTGATAATGAAGACATATCCTCCCCATGCGGAAACCATGTAGAAATAAGAAAGTGCAGTCATTGAGGCCCAGAAAATTGAACCAGTTTTAACCGACTTCACCCAGAGATAATAGGTAAACTGCAGTGCAAAAATGGCGATTCCCTCGTTGTCATAGCTGCCTGCAACGGACCTTGAAATATAACCAGGCACGATGGCGATAAAACAAGCGGCGAAAAGTCCAGCACCGGTGCTCCATAATTCTTTTGTTAAAAGATAAGTTGATATAGCAGTGAGCCCGCTAAAAATTGGAGCCAGAAAAACGCAGATATCCCGGATGTGGATTGGAATATTTAGAGAGTGGAGGATGTAGTGGATCGAGCCCGAGGTTATCATCAAACCAGGATAGACGGTTCCACCGACGATTCTTCCCAGTGGATACCAAGCTCGTTCATCGAACCAGTTGAGGAAGTTGTAGAATCCATGCTGCACCATATACGCCGTTGCACGGTAATTAAACCTGGAAATAAACTTGATAAGTACTAATTTTCTTATTAATTAGTCTTCAGTTATTGCTAAATATTTTCCCCTTTTTTTTTTGTTATCTTCTCTTATCTAAAATGGTTTTTTTGATTTGAAAGAATTAAAAACAAGCGAGTTCTAAAAAGTGATTCATATAGGATATCACTTGAGAATATTGCAGCTGAGAATATTGGAGTATGAATGTCAAATTTTTAAAAACACCTAAAATTATCAAATATAATCAAATTCAAAAGTAAAGCAGCAGTCGTTTAAAAAATAGGAGTGTAAACCTTGTAAAACATAATCAAGAAATCATTTAAGAAAATTAAAGACTTATCAAAATGATCTTATTTTAGGACTCGACTCTCCTGTCCGGTTTTTTTATTTTCATAATAAATCCATCTAAAACCACGTGCACTACTCCATATATATATAATTGGAGCATCAAGAGCCAAAACTCCCAGAAGCTCGAAATTCAAAAATTCTTTAAGGAAAGTGCAAAACTGCCAAGGAAGTCCTGAGTAAATAAAAAGAATAGATCGACTAGACAAAAACCAAGTGAAGATAAAAGTAGGGGAAATCAGACACGTTGACAAGATCTGAAAAGGGATAAGAATGAAATGTTGACACATACCAGGGGTCGAATTCATGGATAATACTCTCGAAACGTATAACTGCAAAAAGTCGAGAGGCAAATCCTGAGATCCAGGCCAGGAGTAAAACGGTGAAGGTGATAAGGGAACTAAGACCAGCGGCGTTCGCTCCGAACGATTTCACTTGTTTCGTTGACGACTTCTTGTCGGGAAACATGACTTTTTTCTGGCTCTGGCCAGAGGATTTACTAGGCATCATTTTCTTTTGGTCAGTTCACTATAAAATCTTTTTCTCTTTTCGCCGATTCTCTTTTACGAGCCGCTCGCCATAAATTCACAAACAATCGTTCCCATGCGACACGTAGCAAATCAAGCAGACCGCAATACAGAAGACTCAAGACACGTCAAAGCCGGTCGACACATTTTCACCAACAAAACCCCGATTAATTTCACTAGAAGGTAACTTTGATAGTCACTATATTTGGATTATTTTCGTTGGAGAGACAAAAATATATTAAAAAATTTTGATTTTTTGAGTTCATACTATTTTTACTACCGTTATGAAAATTCAGTTTTATTGGCTAGAAACACATTTCTTGTTTATTTAATGATTTTAGAGGATTTAGATTCACTGGCACAAACTGGCGTCACTGGCCGATTGTTGGCCTATTAGGTTGGCAGCAGTGTTCCAATCAAGTACCCATGCGTGGCATCTGGTATCTGATTGGTGGATATTCGCGCGCAGTTTAAAATGCTACCAATATTATTTTTATCGTCGATTGTAAATAGTGGCATATTTTTTATTTATGGAATAATCATTTGATTAATTTTTCTTTTTATCAAGCTTTGTGAATTTCGATCCAATGGACATTTTTATAAGTTGAAATTACATTATTTATAATAGACGATAAAAATAATATTTTTTAGCATTTTAAACTGCGCGCGCATTGTAACCAATCACAAGGTTTAAGCCCTGGATCCAGGGAGGGACAAACCGGGGCGCCTGCCCCGGGCGGCAATTTCAGGGGGTGCAAAATTCATATGTCTAAAAAAATTTTTTTATTAAAGTTATTTTTTAAAAAATGTTTTACTAAATGTTTATTAATGTTTTATTAAATTAAAGTCATTACATAATCTCAAATTCTGGAGGGAAAGGGCCCAAAATAACGCAAATGTCAAGTTTTTGCCCCGGTTCGATCAAATCCTAGATCCGGTACTGAGTTCAATCAAAGATATTTTTAATTAAATCGGTTCAATCGTAGTTATCTATTTTTCATTTAAATATACAATAGAAAGTATTCTCTTTTAATTAATCGACTAATATACATAATACTTATGGATTGTAATATTTCTGAATTTAAAAATTTTTACAATATATGTATAGGGACATTTTCTTTGCAAACATTGGTAACAAAATTTCCCTAGATCTTTTAAAAAATTCTTCTCTTTTTTAGCTTAGAAATTTTATACATATAAATATATTAACAAGATTTTACTTATAAAAACTTGAGCACATTTATTTACTTCAGTAAAAAATGATATATCTGTAAAAATATTTTAAGAGGATTGTGTATAATCTAATTCGACTAATTCCAATTGAATTTTTGAATTTCCCGCTCAGTGTGCTTGATGACGTCATCAGTACAGTCCGTACAGTGAACAGTCTACAGTACTGAGTACAGTCAAGTACAGCAGTGCTAGAGCTAACAAGTGTAAATGGTGCTTAGTGAGAACTTTTAATTTATTTTTTTATTTAAATAAAGTGACTATTATTTGAGTGAAATTCGTGGCGAAAATGCCGAAGAAAAAAACTGGCCAAAGAAGAAAAGCAGAGAAGCAACGTTTGAGGCAAAAAGAAATAAGGACAGGGAAAACTCAAGTCGATTTGGCAAAATTGCCTTGCAATGCTGTTATGGTTTGTAATTTATATATAAAATATAAAATATATATAATAGAAATATCTGTTATTTATTTCTGTTACTTAAAGTCTAAAGGTATTACATTTTTATTTACAATAAATTTAATAAATGAAGATCAACAAAAAAATAATTTCTTTTTTTTTTAGGAATGCGACAAGTGCAACAAAAAGCAAAAAAGTCGTGCTTTTTGTTACTTTTGCCAAAGTGTTCAACGATTGCCTATTTGTGCTCACTGTGGAAAAGTAAAATGCATGTTGAAAACTGGAGACTGTGTCGTAAAACACGCTGGCGTGTTTACCACAGGATTAGGGATGGTCGTAAGTAAATTGGAATTTATTTATGTTAAACAGTTTTAAAGATTTAAAAACCTTTAATTTTTAAAGCCTTTAGTTTTTAAAACCTTTTGCTTTTTTTAAAACTATAGAATTATACCTTGTCGATTCTTGACATTCATACTAATAATTCTATGCATTCTAGGGTGCAATTTGTGATCACTGTGAAGCCTGGGTTTGTCACGGAAGACGTTGCTTAACTTCTCACTCGTGTACTTGTCCCTTAATGGACGCAGTATGCCAGGAATGTGAAAGATGTGTATGGGATCACGGGGGCAGAATTTTTCGCTGTAGTTTCTGCGACTGTTTCCTCTGCGAGGATGACCAATTTGAGCATCAAGCTTCTTGTCAAGTTCTCGAGGCCGAGAGTTTTAAGTGCCAATCTTGCAATCGATTGGGACAATATTCTTGTCTGAGATGCAAAACTTGCTACTGCGAGGATCACGTGAGGAGAAAGGGATTTAAGTACGAAAAGAACAAGAGTATTCCTTGTCCGAAATGCAGTTATGAGACTTCCCAGACGAAGGATCTCAGCATGTCGAGTGAGAATTAGTTTTTATTTTATTTTATTTTGATTTTCTTCAAATTTTGCGTTAGGGGTGTTGGAACCCAAGTTCTAATCTAAATTTTCCCTGTGTAGGATTAATCAATTTTTAATTAGAATTATGCGTACAGAGCCAGAAAATATTTAATTCAAATCTGTTTTAAGTAAAACGAAAATATCGAATTTTAAAGTTAGATTTTGAATTCTTCATTTTATCCGAAAAGTATCGAAATTGAATATTTTTTCGCTCTGTACACAGTCTTATATTTGAAAAAAGATTAGCGCTACAGAGCGAAAAATATATTATCTATAATTTTCGTTTAGTAAAATGGAGAATGAAATTTTAAGCTTAACACTTGGGTCCAACGTCCTTAATACTTAATTTTAATTTTATTAATTGTTTGTACTTTCAATATTCCAGCGAGGAGCCACAAGTTTGGAAGGCAGAATATGGCTGGAATGTACGAATCAGATGAGGAAAATGAGGGCTACAGTTATGGTATGATATTTATAATAAATTTTTCTCAATCTGCGGATTTTTAATTTTTATTGAAATTTTATATTCAAGTGCTTTTCATTTTTTTTAATTGGAAATATTTATAAAATTTTTAGGAGCTAGCAGCTACAGTTATGGTAACGACGATAATTCCAACGATGATGATTCCGAAGACGACGATGACGATGAAGACGAGGATGAAGATGAAAGTGAAGACGAGAAGGAGGAAGAAGATCTTGAAAAAAGTTCCAAGACAGAGGAAAAGAAATTAGAAGCGTAAGAAATAAAGTCTACAGATGTTGTTTTCGTTTCAGAATAAGGTAATAATTTATTGGAAGCAATAAAAACTACTTTCTATGAATTATGAATCAATTATTTAGTAAAATAAATTTATTTATTTCACATTTTTATCATAGTACAAAAGTGGAACAAAGAACTGCACCATTTACATGGGACACGCTGTATATTTGAGAACCAAATTTTGAAATTCACATTATTTCACGTCTAGGGGTGACCACCATTTGTTGAACTACAACAGAATCGGGGCAGCACATCATAAAGCAAACAGCATCGGCGATATTCTTAGGTTTCAGAGCTAAACGTGGTTTTTCTTTCAAAGTCATCATCGTCATTTCAGTTTCAACTAGACCCGGACAAACGCTCTACAAAGCAAGAATTAACATAAAATGAGACTATTTTGTTTCACGAAAAGAGGAATTATTAAATTTCAATTATTCATACCATAACTCTGATATTGGAATTCATTTGAGCAACTTCTAAGCGAAGACAGTCCGTCATTCCTTCTAGGGCGCGTTTACACGCCATGTAAGGTCCACACATTGGTCGATCATGTGTTATGGGAAGTTTCAATCCACAAACATCGTTGACGTTGATAATACATCCCGTGTCCATTCCTAATTAAAAATAATAATTTTTAAGGGCGTTGGACTCAAGTGTTAAGCTCAAAATTTAAATCTCCATTTTACTCAACGGAAATTTTAGATAAATACTTTTTCGTTCTGTAGCGCTAATCTTTTTTGAAATATAAGACTGCGTACAGAGCGAAAAAATATTTAATTTTGATATTTTTTGCATAAAACGAAGAATTCAAAATCTAACTTTAAAATTCGATATTTTCGTTTTATTTAAAAAATATTTAAATTAAATATTTTCTCGCTCTGTACGCATAATTCTAGTTAGAAATTGATTAATTTTACACAGGGAAAAAATTTTAAATTTAATATTTGTTGAGTAAAATGAGGAAATCGAATTTTTAGAGTAGAACTTGGCTCCAACACTCTTAATTAATTGTAATTTATATTTTAATATATTATATATATTAATATAATTTTAAAATTAGAATTTCGTCAGAAAAACATTTTAAATAAAAAATTTCACCTTTTCTCTTCATGAGTTTCAGAGTTTCTTTAGTGACGCAAGTAAGACCAATGACTTCATCCATAGTCTTTTTCCATTCTTCCATTCCACCTTCCATCATTGTAGAGGTAACGCACATGGTAGTATTATTAATTAAAACATCCACACAAACCAGATTCTTCTCAATCCACTCCATCGAACGCATAACTTCATTAATATTGCACACATCGCATTGAAGAGGGAAGAGCTTTCCAGTTTTCGTTTTCATCTCGTCAGCCACCATCTATAAAAAAATTACAAAATTTATAGGTATCTAATTTTATATATTTACTATAAATCAAAAAAATACAAAGCTAAAGTTCAAAACTTGACTCACCTTCATTTTATCAATATTTACAGCAAGACCAACGACTTTCATTCCCTTCATGACGAGTTCCTCGCAGATGACTCTACCAATTGCGGAAGATGCTCCAGTGACAAGGGCGACTTTGTCTGTCCAACGTTCCATTTTATATATGACTTTTTGACAAGATTATTCTAGACTTGAAATAAGTTTAATTAGAGACCTCACTAGTTGTCTTCAGAGGCGTTTTTACTGAAACTGATACTCCAGAGGAAGAGCTTTCTCCTTATATAGGAATGGCTACGTGTGACCCAAGATTGTAGGGCCATGTTAATCAAATCGATACTTTCTTTAATGTCTACACTTGCTACATTGTACCCGCTAACAACCATATCTTCCACTAATAATTCAATTTATTTTTTTTGTGACATCTCATTATCTATTGTCTTGTCACACCAGGTCACACAATTTACTGTTCTTTATGGAGGAGGTGTCGTCTTGTGAAATCGAAAACAGCATTTCAGATTTAATTTTGTTTTACAATTTCTGAAGTTTTTTAGTACCTCAGTAATATTTTTACACTATAGGCTTTTTAATAATTTTTTTTGTTAAATCTAAAGCTTATAGTGCTGAAATTAAAATACAGATTTCAAACAAAATATGTAAACAAAAATGTTTACAGTTTGTAAAAAATAGTAAAATTCTTTTTTTCAGAAAAATCTTAGCTGAAAAGATAAAATCAGGTCATAAAAATTGGAACGTTCATCCTATTATTTCTATTATAGGATTTATATTTATAAACTATAATAATTTATAAATATAATTATTATTTACCAATTACCAATTAATTAATTACCAATTTCTCTATTAAAATAATTGAAACTTGAAAAGTTTTTAGAACGTTCGAAAACTGTTTCATTAAGGGCCTTAGACCCAAGTATTAAGCTAAAAATTCCATTCTCCATTTTATTCAACGAAAATTATAAATAAATATTTTTTCGCTCTGTAGCACTAATCTTTTTTCAAATATAAAACTGCATACAGAGCGAAAAAATATTTAATTTCAATATTTTTTGCATAAAACGAAGAATTCAAAATCTAACTTCGAAATTCAATATTTTCATTTTAGTTAAAAAATATTTGAATTATATATTTTCTCGCTCTGTACGCATAATTCTAGTTAAAAATTGATTAATTATACAAAAGGAAAAAATTGCAAATTTAATATTTGTTGAGTAAAATGAAGAAATCGAATTTTTTTTTAATAAGAATTTGGCTCTAACACCCTTAATCAACGATATCTCAAAAATGTTCTAAGGACGTTTTTGGAATGTTCCAAAAATGTTTCAAATATCGTCTACCCACTGGGTATAGGTGATTTTGTTAAAGAGGAATTTTTGAAAAATATTGCAGGCTTGTAGTAAAATTATTTTTTCTCTTTATCTGTATTTTTTTATTTTCTTTATCTTTATAAGTATTTCTACCATACGTAGGTCTATATTGCATACCTCAATCAGGGGTTTCACTTACATCATCCTCTCAGCAGAATAATGGTTTTATTTCAAAGACTTTATCAATAACTGTATTGATAAAAAAAAGAGAAATATAAAAAGGCAACTTCGAACTTCAAAAAATTCTTATTTACTGTTTGATAGAAACAAATCAAAATACCATTTATGAATTATGGACGAGTATCTATCCTATTTTTCATGTATATTTTTAATGAACTAACAATTTTAAGTGACTATGACTTTTTTGAAAAATTGACAAAAATTACGAGATTGATAAAACTGTTTTTTTTTTTAATTAAAAAAAAAATAACAGTCGCCAGAGATACATACGATTTTATGTTCTTTACTATCTAATCCTCAAAGTTTCGGCAATAAATATCCATTTTTTTGGTAAAAAAAAAAGTTTGATAAACAGAATTATTATAATTATATCACGTGTCCTTAAAAAACTATGAAATTAAAAAACTGCCTCCTCTTATGGAAGAGACAATATTAATATTAAATATTAAATTAAATTAATTAGTATTAATATTAAATTAAATTAATTAATATTAATATTAAATTAAATTAATATTAAATACCTCACTGGCTTTCATTTTTTCAGGCATTTCACTTGAAAAAAAATAAAGAAAATACATTTTAGTGAAGTTCTAATCTAAAAATTCGATTTCTTCATTTTACTCAACAAATACTAAATTTGGAATTTTTTCCCTCTGTAGAATTAATCAATTTTTAACTATAGAATTATGCGTACAGAGCGCGAAAATATCTAATTCAAATATGTTTTTAATAAAATGAAAATATTCAATTTTGAAGTCAGATTTTGAATTCCTCATTTTACGCAAAAAGTATCAAAACTAAATATTTTTTCGCTCTGTACACAGTTTTATATTTGAAAAAAGATTTGCGCTACAGAGCGAAAAAATATTTATCTACAATTTTCGTTCAGTAAAATGGAGAATAGAATTTTGAGCTTAACATTTTGATCCAATGCCCTTAACTAAAATTTTTTTAATGTAATACCTCGAAATCTGAAATATATTTCCAGCGCCAAGTCATACGTGACTTATACGTGATCTTAAACCTAAGTTTTTGAAGGGTGATGTGAAAAAATAATTAAATTCTGAATCGTTTTCATATTGAAGGCATTTATTTATGTTAAACCACTGGTACAAATGTTGGTATTGTTAGAGAAATTTAAAAAGCAAATTTCGAAAGTAGGAACTGGACGTAAAGAGGAAAAATTTATTTTTTGTTCATAACATGCTTATATCTTCTTCAACAAAACAATAAAGCAAATTTATTATTAGAATTCTTAATGATTAAAAACCCTTTCATGTACCTTGACCTATGTCATGTTTGGTTTATGGAACATATTTATCAGCAACGTTAATGAATGAATTTCGATAAATTTAAATCTTATATTTAAAGTAAAAATCTTTATGTATGTTTGTTATTTGTTTACAAGTAGCGAGAAGTGTTTTATATTGCAAAAATATTTTCTCATTTCTACTTTTATTCCTTTATTTATTATTATACTGTTTCAAAAATTTATAATCCAAAGTTTATTTTAAAACAGAAATTCAAAAGGACATTTTCTATAAAGATCGAATTTTTTAAGAGTGTAGAGTGAAGTTTCAAATAAAATATTCAAGATACTTCCTAGGATTTGGTAAGGGATTACAAGAGAACGAAAAAGTTTTACCATCAGAGAAACAATTTTATTTCATTTCAAGAAACTATAGTGTACAGTGTTAGAAATTATTTAAGAGATTTTGTTATTGGCAATCAGAAACCGAGAAAAATTTTTAAACCATTTTTTTCCTTTGTTTTTAAAAATATTTCATGCGAAAAATTAGTCTGTTAATAGAAACTAAAAAAAGGACTTGTGAGGAGTTTAAGTTTATTTTGATGGTCTAAAGTGTCTAAAATATCTTCTATATTTTACTTACCATTTTCCTTTTATTGAATAAGAGAAAACTGGAGAGCAGCGACAGATTGAAGCGAAATTTTCGAATAATCCTGAGAACGGATTTTGCAACTTTTTAAATTTTAATTTTTGAATACACTTCCAAAAACCCCTTACCGCTAATTACGACCAAAAATACGTAATTAGTCTCAATAAAATCTGAGGTAAGGAATTTTCGAAAGTTCATCAAAATTTTTTCAAAAACAACTGCGAGTTCTGGACCTAAAGTTTAAATTGTTTTTTTGTTTGTTGGTTTAAAAGCATAGCATGCAGGTTGATGGAAAGATATTTTATGTCAGTTAAGAACTGAAACACGAATACCTTTTTATATCCGTGCTCCCATCCTCTATCCACGAAAATCGAGAGATCCAAACTGATTAATCCAACTCCTCCACGAATCCTTTCCCTATGACGAAATAATCGAAATCTGAATCCATCGCACGATCCGAGTTCGTTCCTTGCAATGCGTCCTGTCTTCTTAATGAATCCAAATCCGTTTTTCTACAGTTTTAATTAATATTTTTCAACTTATCCAACAAATCCTGCGAATGCGAACTTTTTATTCCCGCGAGGCTCCCAATCCCGAAAAAATCCAAGTCTTGCTGAAATCCCAATCCTTAAAAATCCAAATCATGCTACTTTTTCCAGAAGATCGAGAAAAGTTAGCTTTTTTTTTTAATCCTCTTGCATGCATTAGAAAAGATCCCGCGACGTATTTTTGCCTTTCGCGAGGACGAATGCAACGAACGAAATCATGCGATTTTTCCTAAGTTCCTGTTTTGAGAAACGAAATCAATCCAGTGGATCAGATCTCCGAATTTTTCTATTTCTTCAATCTCCTGACTTTGATGTTCCAGATCCAAAAAACCTGATCCAAAAAGACGAGAGAGAAATCCTTAAAACATCTTAAGAATCCTCAAAATCCTCAAGTCCTGCGAAATCCGAAATCCTTATTCCCAAATCGTCAAATCCATAAATCCTCTTAAATCGTTAAATCCTTCCCAATCCAGATCCTGAATTCGAATCTGAACATCCTTCTCCTCTTCTACTCATTATTAATCCTCCCGCAATTTTATCCTCCACGCAAAATCCGTCCAAAAGTGTTTATTATCCATCCAAGAAGCAAGATTGTGGGTTTCAGTTTTTCATTCATTGTGTTACAATCCAATCCAATATACAAAAGAAGAAAAAATACATTAGTTTTTTTACTAAAACAAAACGCTAGGTAACAATCAATTCAATACAGTCTCATATAATTCAGGTCTCTGATCTTACTTTTTTTTTCCTTTTAGTTTCTAAATTAATGATTTTTAAATTTTAGAAGATTTATCTTATATATCTATAGATACACTAATACAGTTTATTATGTATATTATATTCTAATACTCAAAAAAGATCAGAGATTAAACTGACAGAGACAAATTTAGAATGCAGAACACGATACAATATGCCCTCCTTTTCGATTTTCGGACACAATTTGGCGCCTGAAAAAACGCACGATTTTCCTTTCATTTCCAAAGACTTTGTAATATTCAAAAATTTCCCTTTGGATTGTACTAAGTAGATTTTTTTAAACATTTACAACGATTTTTATCTTAATTTAAATACAACAATTTTTGCTAAATAGCTGAAAAATTCTACAGCTTTTTTATACATAAATAACGGAGTAAAGTCATTAACATCATCCAGATTTCTAAACATATTTCTAAAAGGAAATAAAAAGAAGTTCGTGTTTTCATAATTTTTAGCCATGCACCAGTATCAATGTCGATTTTGTCAATCTTACTTGATAATTAATAATTAAACGACATGAGCATATTCTAGAGTTAGTTACACTTTTGCTCATGGAGCAATCTTTCAAATTTGCACACTCTAAATCGAAAAATGTCCTACATTTAAGAATAAATGTAAAATTTAATCAATTAACTATTGACAATTAATGGACATCTTAATTAAAAAAAAATTGCAAGATAGTGTACTTTTTACAAAAGAAAAACTTTTTTTATAATTTGTCATTATAAATTTATGTGAAAAAATTTCGGAAGCAAGTAAAGGACACTAAATATACATTGAGAGTGAAAAAAAGTAAGACAGAAAGGTCTCTCCACTCTCTAAAATAATAAATCATACAAAAGCAAACATCGCCACGTCAATGATCTTTGAATTAATCTTCAGTGTACAATTGTAAGATTATAAAAATCTTTTCGAAAATCAGCTACTCGATCCTGAATTTCTATGTCTCATATCACTTCTGTAGAATGTAGTATTATCAAATCAAATATCAAAGTTCTTAAAAGAATAAGTATATCTGATAAACAGAAACACTAAAACACTAAAACAAAACCAATTTCTCCGTTTAGTAGATGTTCTTGAAACTCATAAAGGAATGTGTCGTTCTTGACTTAACAAATACGATGATGTTAAATTGTAAAGCGAATGAAAAGTTCTCTCGAATTTCTAAATAACGTGAAATAAAATGTTTAAATACAGATTAGATCGCGAAATTTACATTCAAACGTTAGTCTGCCTCAGCCTTGCATTAAACTTGACTTTAAGATTTAAAAAAAATATATATATATACGCCTGTTCGAACGATGTACTATTACAAATTACAAGTCCCGTCTTGTTATTGCTGGTTTGATAATAAAAGAAAAGTATCGTTTTTTTAAGCTTGGCTAAGTTGCACAATTTGTCTAATTTCATTTCATTTATATGGTTTTTTTTCTTAACGGAGTGCTTCTCAAATCAGCAATAATTAAGCGTGAGAAAGCAGAGGTCGGAAATAACACTGCTTGTATTATCAGGTGGGGAATATACGTACACACTCTAGTCGTATGAACGGGACCTGGAACGTGAACGTGATCGCGAGCGTCGTCGCAATGGCGAATAAGTCGGAGAACCGCGACGTCGTGGACTATAGCTTCGTGAGCGGGTTCTTCCACGTTCTCGATCTTCGCTACGACCCCGGTCGCCTCCAGTGTGATCTTCCTTCACTCGAATATACGCCACCTCTCCCTGAAAAAGATTTTAAATAAATAGATTAAATAGATTAATATTTAAATGAATTAAAATTTGTAAAAGAAACTCACCTCATGAGATCTGAATCGAGAGTCGTCAAGCTTCTTGACGGCGTATTTCATGTCCTCGTATCGTAAAAATTCAACAACACCAGTGCCATCCTTGTAAACATCGGCAAAGCAAACGTCTCCAGCCTCTCTCATGTGATCTTTCAAATCTTGCCAACTTCCAGAAGGTGGTAGTCCGGTAACGAGAACTCGATATTGAGACCGACGAGCTGGTGGACCTCGACCTCGGGAATTATTCATATCGCCTCGGCCTCCTCTGCCACTGTCACCAGCACCACGACCTCCTCGGAAGTTATTACTCGGACCTCCTCCTCGGGGAAACTCGACTCGAAGGCGATAGCCATCGTAGTCGTATCCATCTCTTGCGTGTACCGCATCTTCTGCATCTCTGTATAAAAAGAAAAATGGGATTTTAATTTTAAAATTCGAATTAGTTTGAGATTTCTGAAAAATATTACATTGTTTATTCTTCGCTAAAATATACAACTTCTAATTCTGCAGCCTTCAATTTTATAAGCAGGGCTGCCACAGACTAATGTACTTAAAAAAAAGTGACCAATTTTATCTAAAAAGTGACTAATTTTCGCATAAAAAGAGGTCTGTTTAGTATTATATAATATATATATTATATAATAGTAAAATTTAGTATTGGTAATTCTAGTGCTGAATTTGGTGATAAATACCAAGGTCACAATTTCAAGCATAAATTTTGCAAGTCACGCAAATTGCAATTCGTTTTATTACAAGTAGATTACAAAAGCTAAACAAAATTATCGCAATACTGCGGAACTATAAAACCTGTAAATCACGAACTATATTATTTTTTTTCTTATTTTAGATAAAATCTAAAACATTTTTTCTCTTCTCTATACTGTTTTCTGGGTTTTATTAATTTCATCTCGCTTTTTCTCAGGTTCTTTCTTCAATTCTCTTAATGCTACAAGCATAGCCCGGACGAGTTAAATTTTATCCATTCCTTTTCTTTTTAAAATGTGACTTATAGTGATTTTTTATTTAAAAAAGTGATTATAAAGTGACTGTGTGGCAGTCCTGAAGCCATAAAACTTGTTATTTATTTTTTTAGCTTTTTTATTTCAAAAGCTATTTCACAGCATATAATACATTTCTAAAAGTCAGTAAATTTAAAAACTTGTTGTTCATGAAGGAATCAAGTATTTCAGTGATAAGAGAATATGTAGATAAGAGCATGTTATGCACGGAAAAACCTACTACGAATGAGACAATCGCAGAAATAGTAAAATATGATACAACTACAATTTATGGTTGTCACTGCCACAACTATAATGTAGCAAATATTATGAAATACGACAACCAAAAATTGTGTGGATCATATTTGTACCATATTTTACTATTGCTGTGGCTATATCAGTAGCGAGATAGTAGTAGTGCAAAAGAAGCCTTATAAATTTCATCAATTTATCTATAATCGCCTTTAAGCTATTGGGTGATATTCATCCAATGTTCATCCAAACACACACTTATGCAAACACACAGATATCTGGAAAATTGTTTAAAACATTGCATTAGACATTTATCAACTTAGAAAAATTGTTATATCTACAAAGCTTCCTCTGTGAGGAAGCAGAAGTAAAGCAAAATACCAAAAGCTGAAGCACTTAGCCTACAGAAAAAAATATTTCTACATTAAAACATACAAGCTCCAAAAGAGTTAAATGTGGTTTAAAATAGGTTAAGCAGATTCACGGAACTTATTAATATGCATTTGAAAAAAAGGGAAATTAGTTTAATAAAACGAAAATTAAACCAACCTTGGATCGTCAAATTCGACGAAAGCGAATGGAGGTCCCCTGCGATTTTTTAAATCAACAAACGTTACTTTTCCAAACTTGTAGAAGAGATCCTGAATGTCCTTGGTTCTTATGTCTGGTGGCAAATTTCCCACGTAAATTCTGCACTCATTTCTTCCGCCATGCGACATTTTCACTTTCACGAATTTTGCAAACCTTCTCTTGTACTATGCAGTAATAGGATTGATGATAATTACGTCTATCCCTTTTACTATTTGCAACTATTTGCTTTTATACAGCTTCGGAGTTCGTTGCTTGGTGTGCTAATGTGCTTGATACGTAAATGTACAAACAAAATGGTGGCATACCGGTTTTGGCGCTGTTCCGTTCCACATTCCGTTCCGTTCTACCGTTTATAACGTTGTTGGTTAAAGTGGAAGAACTTGATTGGTGGACTTTTCCTCGTTTGTTGGTGGTAGGTATATATGTGCATATGCATTTTCGTGGTATATATATGTGTATCAATTTCATTCGACCGAAGAAAAGATGGCGTCTCATGACGCGTCACTCGAAGTTTTTTACGTATTTTACATGGTTTTCTACTTATGTAAATTACGTATTTTACGTAGAAAAACGCCCACTCCATATGAATTTGGTATTTTCGATGTGAAATACTTCGTAAATTACTGTAAAAAACCATGTAATTTACCTTAGATATTTTACATACCCAACCCTGCTCATGACTGCTGCGTTACGTCATAATAAGAAAAAGAGAGAAATATATATTTGTCCTTCTTACTCTCATTATGACGAACGCAAACGTAGAGATGTAAAGTTTCCGCTCACATAAAATTGGGTTATATTCTCGAGAATATTCTTCTTCCAGAGAATATATAAAAATTTCGTGGAAAATTTTCAATTTTCGAAAATACAGTGGAAACAGGAAAATATATAAATTACAATTTAAAATACATATTTATGATTTAAAATAGTTATTTTAATTAAATGAATCTAATTATAAAATATAAGTATCTGGTACAATATAAATAACAATTTAAGTTTGAACTATTCATTAATAATATCTTTTATATAAATAGAATATATTTACAACAAGTTAAAAATAAAATTATGGAAAATGACAATATTTAACTTCAGAGAACAATAAAACAGGATTTGGCATTAAATCTGGTTGTGGGCTCATGACGGTCAAGATTTTTTCCTCCGTGTTGACTTCCACCCTGAAAATAACTTTATTAGTATGTATATGCTATTTTATTATAATATTTACATTAAGGGCGTTGGATCCAAGTGTTAAGTTCAAAATTCCTTTCTCCATTTTACTCAATGAAAATTATCGATAAATATTTTTTCGCTCTGCAGCACTAATCTTTTTTCAAATATAAGACTGCGTACAGAGAGGAAAAATATTTAGTTTCGATACTTTTTGCGTAAAACGAAGAATTCAAAATCTAACTTTAAAATTCGATATTTTCATTTTACTTAAAAAATATTTGAATTGGATATTTTCTCGCACCATGTGCATAATTCTAGTTAAAAATTAATTAATTCCACATAGTGAAATAATTCCTATTTTAATATTTGTTAAGAAAAAAGAAGAATTATAAAAGCTCGATTTCTTCACTTTACTTAACAAATATTAAAAATGGAATTTTTCCCCTCTGTAGAATTAATCAATTTTTAACTAGAATCATGCGTACAGAACTAGAAAATATTTAATTCAAATATTTTTTAAGTAAAATGAAAATATTGAATTCTAAAGTCAGATTTTCAATTCTTCTTTTTATTCAAAAAATATCGAAACTAACTATTTTTTCTCTCTGTACACAGTCTTATATTTAAAAAAAGATTAGTGCTACAGAACGAAAAAATATTGATCTACAATTTTAATTGAGTAAAATGGAGAACGAAATTTTGAGCTTAACATTTGGGTCCAACGCCTTTAATAAGAATTATAAAATATAACATTATTCATGATTAAAGATGACTTACACGTGTAGAAATCCAGCAACATTCGACTGCACCACGTCGTCTTCATCAGAGTCAGCAAAAGAAACCGAAAGTAAGTGGTACTTCATATACCGGTTAGGTTGAAGAGGAACCAACTTCGTCAGGTTGTTTCTCGATTTCATACTTATTGACATGCCAGAAGAAGGAAAGGAAGGTGCCCCGATTTTGTAAAGAGATATTTCGTCAAATTTCAGTTCAAGCTTGTAAGGGTGCAACGATGAATTTGTAGTTCCATACAAGTATTTGTGGATCGAAGAATTTCTAGCTTCAATTCTTTGGGCCTGGTCTCTATTTACAACACCTCCACTTTTTGGCAATAGAACTGTCTATAATCAAGTAAAAATATAATTAATTCGCAACCTTCTTAAATGGAAATAATCGACTAGACAAAAAATAAAATTTTCACTCTAATTCCTAATTCTGTGTAATTTCTGATGACCTTAACAAAATCAGGCAAGTCCCTCAGCAAATCATTATAAAGTCTCTCTTGGTCGATCACAAGGACGGTGTCTACTTCAAAAGCCTGAGCTGCATGAATCAATGCCCTATATCCTTCTCCCTTTGTCCAGCCAGACGTATTAATAATTATCCCGGAGTGTTTTACACTTTGATTTATTTTCATGTGTTCATTGCAAACGTCTGCAAGCCTTGTGATTAGTAGTTTATACAATACGTCATTGTTCTGAGGCGAATCATGACCGAAATGAAAAACCAGGGGGGCTTCTTGATTAAATCCTTCTTCAATATTCACCGGCGTCTTTAAAAATAACGCTCCAAGAGTTCCAGGAACTGCAAAATCGACTTGACCCACATCGAGGTTGACGTACACTGGTGTGCGGTTCATTCGAAAGGAATAATTAACTAGTATTCGACTGATTGTCGATTTCCCAACGTCACACGGACCGACGATCATTGTGACTGGGCCTTTTGTATTCTCCTTCGCAGATAATTCGCGTATACGTTCCAAAACTGCATGACAGTTTAAATAAATTAACATTGGAGTTTCTTTGGCAATGTATGTTACATCTGGAACACCTTCGAGTTCTAAGGTGCAACCTTGCCAGGTGAAAACTCCGACACTTGATCCTGGGAAGAAGTCATACTTTTTGTTTTTTACAAGTTCTGTTCCAAAAACTTCTGCGAAACCGGACTTTAACTGAAAAAAATTCAAAACAATTTGAAATAATAATTATGGAAATATAACAGAATTGAAAAACATTTAGTACAGAAGTACAGATAAAGAATAAAACCAATTTTCTAACTTGAAATTTACCATAATAACAGTTCAAAATTAATTAAAATACGCTTTAAATTATTGAAGTAAAATTTTAAATCTATTGGATATTATCATTGGTATATTATAGAAAATTTCTTTTATCGCTGAAGTGAGAGTTTTATACAAATTAAGTAACGTTTCTGTGTTCAAATAAATATCTAAATCTTACCTACCTCCAATGTTACTTTTTTACTTTTTTGCTTTATTTCGAAACGAAATTCAGAATCAGGGTCAAGCTTATATTCCAGCTGCACATTTTCCATTATTTTTCTGTGTTTTTCTGGCACTGTATAATATTCAACGAAGCCTTCCCGGTTCCCGCTTCCCGGCTGTTCCCTGTTTTCGTTTGTAAACATGTCATCACGGTTGGGTAGGTAAAAATTAAAATACCCTAGGTATTTAACCCAAATTCATATGGAGTGGGGGGTTTCTACGTAAAATATGTAATTTACATAAGTAGAAAACCGTGTATAAAACGTAAAAAACTTCTCACAACCCTGCATGTCATCCCAGATCCCAACCCTGGTTTTCATAAGATTCTCATGGAAACCAGGGTTGGGTTGACATGTTTACTATCGAAAACGGAATTTGTTACCGAGAGTGGCGTCCCATGGATCCGGAATGCGTTGCGTTTTTAGAGTTCGAAAATTTTCGGTAATTTATTTTTTATCCTTCTCTTTCCAATAGCGACGTCTTTTTCTAGACAAAGATGGCGCTAAAGGAAAGAGAAGGAAAAAAACATAAATTACCGAGAATTTTCGACCTCTATGCGTTTTTGTGAAAACCCATGAGAGTAAGAGAGACGCACTAATACAACCATCTGTCTCACTCTCATGGTTTTGCGCAAAAATGCAACGCATTCCGGATCCATGGGACGCCACTCTCGGTAACAAATTCCGTTTTCGATAGTAAACATGTCAACCCAACCCTGGTTTCCATGAGAATCTTATGAAAACCAGGGTTGGGATCTGGGATGACATGCAGGGTTGTGAGAAGTTTTTTACGTTTTATACACGGTTTTCTACTTATGTAAATTACATATTTTACGTAGAAACCCCCCACTCCATATGAAT